>APFE031652911.1:0-27255 GCA_000404065.3 Pinus taeda
AAAAGGGAAGCAAAATGTGGTGGCAGATGCACTCTCAAGAAAGGATGAGGATGTGGAAGCATTGTTGTGTGCCATTTCTATTATCCAACCAGATTGGATAAACGAAGTAAGGGAGGAATGGAAGAATGATGGAGAAGTGTGGGCACTTATTCCAAAATTACAACAATATTCCAGTACGTATGATACATTTATCTGGAAAAATGATTCGTTATGGTACAAAGATCACATATACCTTTGTAAGAATTCCCAGCTAAAACAAAAGATTCTTATGGAATTGCACACTTCTCCCTTAGGAGGGCACTCAGGATTTTTAAAAAATTACCACAGGGTTAAGAAGGAATTTTTTTGGGATGGACTTAAATCAGATATTCAAAAGTTTGTGGCGAAATGTTTTGTTTGCCAACAAAATAAAGTTGAAACAATTAAGACACCGGGTCTATTACAACCTTTATCCATTCCAAGCCAACGTTGAGAGGAGGTTTCAATGGATTTTATCACAAATTTACCCAAGTCTGAGGGAAAGAGTGTCATCATGGTGGTAGTTGACAGACTTACCAAGTATGCACACTTTTGTGCATTATCACATCCATTTAAAGCCAGTATAGTTTCTACAGCATTTATGGAAACAATTCAAAAGCTACATGGAAATACAAAGATTATTGTAAGTGACAGAGATCCCATTTTCACTGGAAATTTTTGGACAGAATTATTTTCTTGTCTTGGTACTCAGTTAGCTCATAGCTCATCTTATCATCCTCAACCTGATGGGCAAACTGATATAGTAAACAAATGTTTGGAAGGATATATTCGTTGCTTTGTATCTGATAAACAGACACAATGGGTCAAATGGTTGCCTCTTGCTGGATGGTGGTATAACACTTCCTTCCATACAGCAACAAAAATGACCCCATTTATGGCACTTTATGGATATCAGCAACCATCCATCACATCATATTTAAGAGAAAATTCTAAGGTTCAAGCAGTGGAACATCACATCGAGCATCAACAACAAGTCCTCCAACTCTTAAAGGATAACCTCGTGTTGGCACATAATGGAATGAAACAATAGGCAGATCAACATCACAATGAAAGAAGTTTTGATGTAGGTGATTGGGTATTGCTACGGCTACAACCATATAAACAAATGTCCCTCAAGCAAGCTAAGAAGGATAAGAAATTATCACCAAAGTATTATGGTCCGTACAAGGTGTTGCAAAATATTGGTATTATGGCATACAAATTAGAGCTTCCTGCAGCATCTCAAGTGCACCCAGTTTTCCATGTTTCATGTTTAAAGAAGGTTATAGGCGACAAGCTCCGAGTTCAAACAATATTGCCAGAACTTGACGAGGAAGGAAAAATTATATTGGAACCGGAAGCAGTCACAGAAGTAAGAACTCAATAAATACAAAATCGATCAATTTTGGAGTATCTCATCAAGTGGAAGAACTTATCTGCTGAATATTCCACATGGGAGGATGGGAATTTTATACAGAAGCATCCAGAACTACTCAAGCTTTGAGGACAACACTTTTTTGAAGGAGAGGGGAATGTTAGGTCCCTATAATACTAGTGATTACCCCATTACTATTGTAGTTGTATCCCTCATTAATATTGTTGTGCCCCTATTGTCCCCATATTTTTATTACTGTGCCCCATAGAATCCCTCTATTGTTATTTTTGTAGCTTTATATTATTATTATTGTTAGGTCGGTTGGGTTATATTGTGACTCCTTAGAATCCTATATATAGAAAGGAGGTTTTGTCATTTGAATCATCCAAGAATTGTTCATTTGTGTAATGTAAATTAGGTTGCCCCCTCGAAGAGGCTAAATTCTAAGGCGTTGATCTCTCTTTTCTATCTATTTGTGAGCTGGTTTCATAACAATATAAATATGATGGATGCAAGTTTTAGGATTAATTCCCTTCATATCAGTGTATTCCCATGCATATGCAGAAGAGTGTTTTTGCACTACTTGTACCAATTTCTTTTTCTGTAATTCTTCAAGGTTTTCATTGATATTCAAAATTTTCCCTAGAAGAATTTCTATTGAAGAGTTTCCAAATATTTTCCATAGAATGTAAAGACATTTGTCTAGATGATAGATATTCAATATTACATTGTTCTTGAAAATCCTATCTATTGTCACAATATAAAGAGGGTTCATTATTTTCTATTGAATTTAAAATTTGATCCTCTTCATTTATTTGTGCAATAGTGAAAGCTAGTTGTATATGATTATCATCATCTATCCATTCTTCATTTTCTACTTCTATCATTGTTTTTGCTGGTGGGTACAATGTAAATTTCTTTGTTGAGCTTCCATCTGAGATAAACATGTCTCCTAATCTACAACCGATAAAAGCATCAGTTGTAGCTAACCATGACCTTCCTAAAATTAATGGATGTCCTCCTAAATTATTCTTGGGTGTTAAAGTCATGAAATCAACAGGATATTCCCAAGAATCTAAGGATACATATATATCTTCTAACACACCATTAGGTTTAATTACAAACCTATCTGCTAATTGTAACAATGTTAGTGTGTATTGAAGATTAGGAAGCTTCAATTGATCCATAGTTTGTTTTCTTATTATGTTTATGATCTCTCCTAGATAAATCAATGTGTTTGGTACTTTAGTTCCATTGATGTGTGTTTTCACAATGGGGCTTCCTAGATCTAAATATTTTTGAATTGTTGTTTTCCCCATCATGATATCTGCAATTCTTCTGACTAGTTGAATTTTTTTTATTTCTTTTCTTTTTCTTCCTGATCCTTGAGTACTCAATTCCTTAATTGTTTTTGCAAAAATCAGTATTTCTTTTATTGGTTGTAATAAAGGAATTTTTATACAGACATTTTTTAATTCATCTAAAATATCATAATTAGGCAATATGATTTGTTTTTCTACTCCTTTACCGATTTTCAACCTTTTAGGAAAAGGTGGTCTTGAGATAGATACCAAAGGTTGTTTTATAATAGGAGTATTATTAGAATGTATAGGATTTTTTCTGTTTCAATATTTTGCTTCTGAGGAAGCGAAATCTCTTCTTTAGAGTCATTATTATCTTTTTGGGAATTCTTTTTTGTTTCCTGAATAACAATAGATGGTTTCTTCCTTTATAATACTCTACCAGATGTTAATTGAACATTATTCAAATCTAATGGAGTTATCATATAAGTTTGAGGATTTTGTCCTTCCAAGTTGGAAATAGGTTGTGAAGTTTTATAGTTTGGATTTGGGAATGGTTGAAAGGGTAATTGATCTAGTCTTTGTGGAAATGGTAAAGGAAGTTGTGGATTTGCATTTTAAGCTTGAGCTTGAGGTAACTGGTTGGTTTGAGGAAAGTATTGTGGTGGAAAATTTGGATAAGGTGGCAAAAATTGTTGATATTGGGAATATCTTCCATAAGGATTTTTCCATCCTTGATTCCAAGATTGTGGTTGAGCCCAAGGCTTCCATGGCATAGGTGGATTCAAATTATTTTGTGAGTGCAAATTATTGACGATTAAAATCATGAGTTTGATTTGTTTGAGGATTTTTCCATGGTCTTTTGGCAATAAAGTAAAGAGGGTCTACCTGATTTAGCATTCTTTCTTCACTTAACACAACCTTAAGACCTGGTATAGAGGGACATTCTTTTGTATCATGATTTTCCATACATATAACACAAGCTTCTATGCTTTTTAAATCTAAAGGACATTATCGCAAAGCATGTTTATTTCTACACCTAGGACAAAAGATGGATAATACAACATTTTTGGCTTTCTACTTGTTCTCTATTTTAAGGGTGTCAATTTTCTCACTAAGACTTCCTAAAATATATGTCTTAAAATTATCAAGCAAACTACCTAATTCTTCCCTACTTACTATCTTGACTTTAGATTTAATTACTCTTGATAAAAGAGGATCCCTTGGACTTTTCCTTGTTCTTTCTTTACCTCTTGAAATATGTACACATAAATCACAAATATCTGCAAATAGTAACTAAGAAATATCTCCTTTTCCCATTAGATTGAGAAGATCAATCCACTCATCTTTAATTGATTTTGGTAAGAGAGATTTCAAAGTTTCCTCATCCAGATTATTCATTTTTGCCCTTTTGATATTATAAACAATTATTTCGACAAAATCTTCAAGATTCATCTTATTTTTGCACCATTTTGAAGACTACATATTTAATTCTATGAGGCATACAATAATCCTTTTATTTCTCCAAGAATTCATCTTTAATTTGTTCCCATGTTCTCATAGAATTCATTCCTAAACTCATGAACCATTTTAATGCTGAATCTTTTAAGGTGGTAGGGAACAATTTTAGTTTTTGAGCATCATGCAAATAATCATATGATCTACATAATACTTCAAATACAAAGATTAATGTCTTTGGATCTTCACTTCTTATTCCATGAAAATTAGGGAGGATAGAAGGTGAGATTTTTTTCATTGTTAATGTTGTATCCTCATCAAGGATAAGGAATCCAAAAGGTTCTGGATCTCCTCTTCCTCTACCTCTACCACCTCCTCTTCCCCATCCTCTATTTCCTCCTCCTCCTCCTCCAATCCTATTTTGTTCACCATTGACATTTTGTACTTCTCCTTCTCATTCTTCAATCATGATGGATTCCTCAGAATAAATATATGGTTCTACAACATGATTATCTAGCTTTTCTTCTAGTTCTTCGGGTTCCTGTATCAATGGTTTGAAATAGTTTTCTTCTTCCTCTTCTTCAGTAGGAACTTCCAATTCTTGGGTAGAAGCTACTCTCCAGCTGAAGATAGGAAAATTATTCCTATTGTTGGGGATGTAGGATCTACTTAGATTACAACTTTGGTTGATGAAGTTGGTGAACCTTTAGATTGGATTTAAGATCTCAAGACTTCAAGAAGTCTATATTGGCCTGCTATGGATGGAATTTGAGTTTGTGTGGGTGGTGTGGCACTACGTGGTCGTGGTGGAGTGAGTGGTGCTGTGGGAATTAGACTTATTCCTTGACCTACATACCTACCTCTAGAGTCTCTTTCCCTATGCCTATCATGTTTTTTTTTTTTTTTTTTAAGGCTTCTATTTACACTTCCTCGACAACAACACCAAAATTTTTGGTCAATTTAATGTTCTTAAATTATCAACCGGAGTTGGTAAATTACGAAGTGTAGGTGCACTATATATGCTAGAAGCTTGTCCTTTAGTTTGTAAGGTGATGGTTATATTTGTTTTGGGATTTTCGTTGTTTATCTAGGTTCCTATTAGATTAGAGTTCTATTTTTTATGAGTGAAAGTTAAGCTATTGTTAGACTGATCTACCAGGTCATATCTATGTTGAGTATCGTTCTAAATTATCTTATGTTGCTCATTCTACCGTTACAAATCTATCCTAAACACATTGCTGCTATAAAACAGAGTATAAATGATTCTAAGAGAAAGAAAACGATCCTTCAAAATTTGTTTGCAAAGTATATACAAACTCTAATTTTAAAAAGCATGAAAATAATCTTCTAATGCTAACTACAGAGTATAGACAAGTTTTGGTTCTAAAAGTGTGAAAACACCGAATGTAATTAAGAGAAAAGCATTGAAGAAACTGAAATTTTAAATGACTATGAAGAAATTCAAGCACAAACAAAATAACGAAATCATACATGAAATAATGAGATTTAATTGAGTTATAATGAAATGATGAAATATTGAAGTAAGGAAACTAAACTAGAATGAATTAAAAATTTGATAACATAAAGAAATAAAATGAAATAAACTAAACTTCAACTGTTTGCAGGGGCCCTTCACATATAGTAGGTGTAAATCAAGCTCACATATGCATTGAATAACAAAAAGGTAACTTTAATTCAATACGAGAACAAAGGTCTGTTTCACAATTCTTCAGAGATTTAACTATTACTTCCCTTCTTATCCTTTACAGAGGATACATGTTTATATATAAAATGTGTGCTCAACAGTTTGAGACTTCTATGCCTACAGGCCTTTGATTGCACCATTGTGTGATTCCTTCAGTGAATTGGCTTGAGTGAATAGGAGAAGATCCATGAGGGGATCGATCCTCAACCACCAATATGCTTCTTTGCTTTGTTAGCACACCAGAACCCCACAAACCATGACGATAACTGCAAATTTGTAAAATAGCTAATGCAATCTTTAACATAATAATAATGTACATTAATGAACATAAAAAATAAGACATATGAGAACTTTTATCTTATCAAAATCTATGGTTTGCTACTTTTATTGTGTTGCTAACAATGATGAAAAAGAGAAAAATGGTGGAAAAAGGGTGTCAAAACAAAACAGTTATGGAACTGTACAATTACTTTAAGGTAACTCATGAAGACATTAAAGACGAGATCCTAAATGGTTTAATCCATAAGATAAGGTCAATAATGTTGAGGAAAAATTTACTCTTTCAACTTCAAATATTGTTGATGCATCCCCTTCAGCTTGGGGTACACCACGCAAATATTTCACATGCCACATAGAGAAGAACCTTGTAATATATTTTCCTTGGTGGCTCAAAATTATGACAAAATAGATCAGGTGTTTTTTCTTGAAATTACCGAGAATGTCCTTTGGGCAAGGGATAAATATGAGATTCATTTTAGTGATCAAGTAGATATTTTAGTCCAGTGAGAGAAATATGAAGCAATGATCCATTTATCTGAACAGTACATGACATAGAACATGCATATATATAAATAATTAATAAAAAAGGTGCTTGATAGATTCAAGGTACCAAACACTACATGTGGAATGAGCTCTATGATCTGGCACAACTTGTTCCTTGCAGATCACAAGGAGCTTGTATCCAATAATCAATGCAGGATCAATTTTCACGTTTTATATATTTTTGTCTAAAAATGTAAGTATCGATACATTACGTTGTCTTTAGTATTAATTAAGGTCTTTGCTAATTTATTGGTTTTGGTATATCCTATCCTCCACTAAAAACAAAAATGAAGCATGTCCTAGATGTTTTTCATTGTTGGACAAAGTTTGCAAATGAAAAGCTAAAGGTACAATCTCACAAATTGTTTTGTAAAGTCTACACCAAAATCAAAACAGACTTGCAACACTGGCCAAATAATGCAAATGAAAAGTTAAAGGTGCCATCTCACAATTTTTTTTGTAAGGTATAAACCAAAAGAAAAATAGACTTCCACAAAATTGATGCCCAGAAAGTTGACAATATCCCTAAATCACATGGAAGAAACATCATAAAAATGTTTCTCTTGTTAGAATGCCGAAAAGAGAGTCCAAGTAAAGATTTGTACAACTTGTGTAATGGGAAAGCAAGATGGCCATAAAAATCTTGAAGAATATGTTTCAAGGAAAAACAAGGCTAGTCAATATACAAAGGTACACTATATTCAGACTATCAAGACCATGGAAAATAGAGACTCAAGTGGAGAAATAGATACATGTACTATATGCATATATAAAATTAAGAAGAATGGAACCAAACTTGAATAACAGGGGTTCAATGCCAACATTATTTAATGGAAACATTAAAAGGTCTAGTTAGATCATCTTTGGAATAATTTTTGAAAAATCAATTGATATCCTGTTATGAAACCAGCTCACAAAAAGATAGAAAATATAGATGAACACCTTATAATTCAGCCTCTTTGAGGGGGCAACCTCCTTTACATTACACAAATGAACAATTCTTAGATGATACAAATGAAAAGACCTCCTTTCTATATATAGGAGTCTAAGGGGTCAAAACATAATCAGAGCCTACATAACAATAATAATGTAAGGGCACAATAATAACAATAGTGGGCTTCTATGGGGCACAATAGTAACAATATGGGCACTACATGGGTACATCAATATAATAAGTGGGTTGTACTAATAACAATAAGGGGTTACACTAGTAGTATAGGGGCCTAACATGCCCCTCTCCTTCAAAAAGCGTTGTCCTCAACGCTTGAGTAGTTCTTGATTCTTTGTATAAAATTCTTGTTGTCCCATGTGGAATCTTCAGCTGGTAAGTACTTCCACCTGATGAGATACGCTGAAATTGATCGATTTCGTAGCTGTCGGGTTCTTGTTTCTGTGACTACTACAGGTTCCAATATGATTTTTCCTTCCTCTTCAATTTCTGGCAATATTGTTTGAATTGAGATATTTTGTAACTTTTGAATAAGTGGCCAGACTTCTTTGTCCTTCTTCCATTCATCCCTTTCTCCGTTTATCCAATCTGGTTGGATAATAGAAATAGCACAAAACAATGCTTCCACATCCTCATCCTTGAAGAGTCTTCCCATTTGGTAGGGTCGCCATTTTTTAAGTGCATGTAGTATTGCCAAAATTTCCTTCTCATCAATATCTTGCTTGAGATGTAGTAGTAAAAATACCCAATCACCTACATCAAAAAAATTTTCACTACGATGTTGATCTACCTGTTGTTTCATTTGATTTTTCACTAAAGTGGCATTATCCTTTAAAAGTTGGAGAACTTGTTGTTGATGCTCGATGTGATCTTTCATTACTTGAACATTTTTCTTCTTGATATGTCGTTCTAACTCTAGAGTTTGAGGAGTGGTAATTTCTTCCAATCCTTTACAAGATGTGGTCAGATTCATTTCTTGATGCTCGATGTGATCTTTCACTTCTTGAACATTTTTCTTCTTAATATGTCCTTCTATCTTGATAGTTTGAGGAATAGTAATTTCAACCAATGAATTAAAAGATATTGTTGGACTCATTTCTTCTTTCTCGATGTGATCTTTCACTTCTTGCACCTTTTTCTTCTTGATATGTCCTTCTATCTTGAGAGTTTGAGGAGTGGTAATTCTTGCCAATGCTTTACAAGATATGGTCTGGTTCATTTCTTTTTTCTTTGGGGTTGGGTCCTAGTGTATATCCTCTTCTTTTGATGTTTCTTGATCCTTTTCTTCCTCCTCTTCCTACTATATGTAAAATAATTTCTTCTCAGCACACTTATGATCTTTAGTGCATTTGCTATCACAATTGTCACAAAGTCCTTTTTCTCTTTTTTCTTCCAATTGTTGTGGTGTAACCCTTGTAGGTTGTGGAAGGCTAGAAGAAACAACACTTCCATATTTATATTTGTGAGGGGTAGACTTCCTTGTTGCCATAATTTCACTTTCCACTATGTAACAAAGCCCTTTTACTCTTTCCAATTGTCGTGGTGTTACTCTAACGAAGGTGTTGCTCTTTGTATCCTCATAATGTGCTATCATTTCCTCTGTGAAAATTGACCACATAACAAGTTGTTTACAAGAAAAAATCCCTTTATACCATAAAAATTGATCCAGTTCTAAATATGAAGATGCAATACATAACTTTTGTAACAATGGTACACCAAACTTCCAATTTACCAGATACTTGCCATCAAACTTCCTCATCTTGCTTTTTTCTTGATTTTAGGAGCTCGATCTTGAAATGACTGTAACTCTGTACTTTCGGATCTTTAAGTTCTAAAATTGCAATTTGCAGTAGCCCTCTGTGTCCTCTTTCCAATGCCACCATTTTGATCCAAATTGGATTCTCCAAGGAAGAGTTATGCCAAATCTCCCATAGTGACCTGATTATAGACTAGTTTAGTAGAGCTAACTTGTACCACGTGCCGCATGTCAGTTTTTCGAGCTTTGACACTGAAAAATATATGCAAGAAACTATAGTCCATCCTCTTTCTATACCTTCTTACGAATTTTCAATCCGATGCTTAGACATAAAGTTAGACGATTTTCCCCAGGTCACCTGTTTAGAATGTAATTCAGGAGTCTTCAAAAAGACCAACTTCCTCAGATCATATATCTGCACATATAGTGCAAAAAGCTCTGAAAATTCAGACCCGAGGTTTAGCACGATTTCGTTTAAAAAAAAATTTGTTTTTTCTTCTGAAATTTCGCGGAAAAAAAAGTTATAGCGAAAATGCCACGATGACCTATTAGGATTAGCGAAACCCTAGAATCCAAAGCTCTGAGACCAAATGTTATGAAACCAGCTCACAAAAAGATAGAAAATATAGATGAACGCCTTATAATTTAGCGTCTTCGAGGGGGAAACCTCCTTTACATTAAAAAAATTAACAATTATTAGATGATACAAATGAAAAGACCTCCTTTCTATATATAGGAGTCTAAGGGGTCATAATATAATCAGAGCCGACATAACAATAATATTGTAAGGGCACAATAATAGCAATAATGGGCTTCTATGGGGCACAATAATAACAATATGGGGATTAGATGGGCACAACAATATAATAAGGGGGTTGTACTAATAACAATAATGGGTTACACTAGTAGTATAGGGGCCTAACATTTCCAGGGAAGAAGTTACAACTTGCCAATCTAGGAAGTTAATGTTTTTCCTTTATTGGCAAGTAATCAACCACATTCATCCATATATTTAGGGACATCACTTGCAAATTTTAATTCACAAAAATAATAGATTTAGCTTCAAATAAATGGAAAAATAATGATGAAAATATTTAGAAGAAAGGCATTTGAAATTTTACAACAATAGCGGAGGTAGCAAGCTCAAGTTGGTGTTCCTCCTGTTAAGTCATTTAAAATCTAAGTTCTAGGTTGTGTCTTATGTGGATGATATAACATTATATGTATTTGAGAAACAAATTGATTTTATTGTGTTTATTTTAGGAATCATGTTCAAATGTGAAATACATGACAAAAACACATGAAATGGATTCATGGTAGAGGCCCTTTTAGACATATATGCAAGACATTACTTAGACATGAATATGTAACTAAAATTATTTAAGGGTGCCATACTTTAAGAAAAAAAGTACTAATATCTAACCACATGACCTATATTTAGATGCTAAAATGTGAAAATCTATTTAACCCTATTGGAGTTTATCGAATTTTGACTTTGATCTAGCAAAGCTCAGAGTTCAAACATAACTCAAATCTTATTAGTAACCCCATGTTCACATTGTGGGTTGAGAGGTCAACATTAGCTATCTATAATTTTTTCATTATCATAATATCACTATCGATGATCAGGTTAGACTAAGTTTATAATAAATTACTAATTATTTAATTCTTTGTATATTTCATCATCTATGGATGAAGTGGCTTAAAACCAGCATATAATGCTTTGAGGTACTAAATCTTTGTAAAGTTTCCTGCAAGGAACTAGAATAAGGAAAATTCAATGACTCAATTATAATTATAGCATATTGGAAAGCTAAATCAGAAGGAATCAATGTCATATTACCATATTCTAAAAAATGGATGGGAAAATTTATATTAAAAGATAAACCTAGGGAAAAGTGAAGAAAATTTTGTAATTCCTGTTAACTCCAATGCACTCGAAATGGTCCAAACTAGGAAAAGGAGGAACCTTACCAAATGACTGTAAGCAAAGGAAATAGGAAACATAATGTTTAAAAGATAAAATAACAAAGGCATTTGTTTAATTTTATAGATACATTCAAACATCAATATATATACATACTAAATTATTAAAAAAGGTGCTTGATAGATTCAAGGTATCAAACACTGCACATGGAATGAGGTTTGTGATACACAACTTGCTCCCTAAAGACCACAGGTAGCTTGCATCCAATAACCAATGCATGATCCAATTTCAAGTTTAATATCTCTGGCTAAAAATGTAAGTATCAACACATTGCATTGTCTTTAGTATTAATTCACATCACTTCTAATTGATTGGCTTTTCTATATCCTATCCTCCACTAACAAAAAAAAGTGAATCATGTCCTAGATGTTTTGCACCATTGGTGAAAGACAAAAAATGAAAATCTAAAAGTGCCATCTCACAAATAATTTTGTAATTCCTAAACCAAAAGCAAAGAAGACTTCCACAAATTGATGCCCAAAAATTTGATAATATCCTTGAATCATATTGAAGAAACATCGTAAAAATTCTTCTCTTGTCAGAATTCCAAAAGGAGATTCCAAGAAAATATTGGTACAACTTGTGCAATCGAAAAATAGTATGGCATAAAAAGCTTGAAGAATAAGTTTCAAGGCAAAACAAAGATAGTCAATATCAAGAGGTATACTAAATTTTGACTATCAAGGCCATGGAAAAGAGAGATTCAAGTGGAGAAAAACATACATGTGATATATGTAGATTATCTAAAAGTGAAGAAGAATACAAATAATTCAAAACACTACACCAACCAACTTCACAACACATGCATTAAATTTGATGACTACTATTTTCAAGATAGATAAACACATTTCAATTGAGAGTGAACGTGGAAAACTGGAATGGAACAAAGTAATAGAGTTTGGCACCATACAAAAAACTAGACCCAGGGAGCTTGTTATATTGACTAAAAATAGTGAAATTGGATGCAAATGGGCCTACAGAACAAAGTACAAAACAATAGTCAGTGAAACATGTGAAACAATATTTCCAATGTGAGTTGTGGGTGACTTGAAGTTTCAATAATCCCTACACTATATAACCCTCTACTGCAACAACCATAAACCAATTCAGCTCACATGATGATCTAGAAAGTAGTCAATGCAATATGACAAACATGTAATGTCCTCTTATAATTAAATGGCCCAATGAGGAAAAAATATCATCTGAGGCAGCTAACGTGTTTTCTGTGATTCTAGGGCATTCATTGGCAACAATATACCCCTAGTTCTTTCTCTCTCAAGTTGCAACCCATTTAGACATGGTATTTTATGGAAACATGTTCACCTTAGGCTACAGATAGTATTTCCTTAGGCTTTATAAGGTTTCTAGAGGGGAAATTTTCTATGACAGCAAAGGTATCTGAAATGGTTTGGGCATCAAAGTTATTCTCGTGGCCAATGACCCCATCCTCAAGTACTTACTTGTGGAAACATAAGGATTTTGAGTCCCATTTGTTATAACGATTCACCTCAATAACGCTGACTGAGGCAACTATGTGGAAACACCCTAATCCATGGCACAATCTGTGGCATTGCTGGAGGCTTTGCTAGTGGTAGTGGATCCCTTCTGGGGGTCACTTTGTGACAATGGATCATGGTTGAGGTAGTCCTTTAAGACAACAGCACCAACCTGAAGGTCACAACTGGGAAAAGTCAATTATTTTTGAGGCCTTAGATAAGGGTTGCAATTGTATTTGGGGGAGTCATGGTGACAATATGTGAAGGATTGCAAGGTCAGATTAAGGGTATTAGGACAATAGGGTTTTATTGATGCAATAACAATTGTTGTGTATTTAAAATGTAGTGTGAAAATTGGGAAGATATGGATCTAAACTCATTATGTACTCTTGAATTAGATTCATGTGAAAGAGTTGTTAAATACTGGTTACACAATCTTATTGAATTTAATATTGTATCTAGCTACAAAAATTTTAAGAATATTGTGGTACTATCAAGGAAAATCTTGTCATGTGCTCTCTTCAAACACGAAGGGTAAATTTACACTAAGATATATTACAAAACAATATTGGTAATGAGTGTTATAGGAGACTTGAATATTTTCCAAACCCAATACAACCATCCACTGCAACAACCAGAGATTAATTCAACTCAAAGAACCTAGTGTTTCAGATGAGCACCAAACACATTGAGACCATCATCACTCCTTTAGAAGGCAGGTACAAAAATGAACAAAGAATTTGTTGTCTACTTAAAAATGAAGATTATATTACTAACATTTTCATAAAAGAATCAACTATGGAAAATAAATTTTATTAAAAAATGTTTGGCATAAGGGAAAATAAAATGGTGATTCAAGGGAAGATGCTAAAAATTAAATACAAATTCCAGGGGAATCCTATTCTACTACAAGTAGGATTAGGGATAATATGAGATAATGATAGATAAGTTAAGGATAAGACAAGTTTATTTCATTATACATAAAGTTATTTTTGACCAAAGGTTTATTCCCTTCCTTGGAAACCTATTTTGAAATGGATTGTGTAGTTATACTTGTCTACCAATGCAATGCAAATTGTCAGATCGTGGTGTAAAATTTCTTATCTTATTCTGCATGTGTGCTCTAAGAAACCAAAAGAATAATTTTGAATGGATATTTACGATACCATTTTATATTGGTTAAATAGTTACAACCTTAATTTAATAATTATAACGAACCCAATTTTTATATCTGTAGTTAGATATATTACATGGATTTTGCATGTCTGTATGAGGGTAAATTACTCCAAAAAATCCTCAAGTTTCTATATATAATAAATTCAATATTTTAAAATAAAATCAATGAAATTTAAATTAGTTTCGATTAACAATCAAAATAGGTCAATGAGCCTCACATTTACAACAAGTCATAATGCAAGATAAATAGTGCCTAAGGAATTTCCTACTAAAAGAAAGAAGGAAAAAACACATGTTTGGACAAGAGAAACATATAACATAAGATAACTTTATCATGGTCCAGAAAAGAACCAAAATGAGTCAATAAGGCTTAGAAGTACAATCCAACAATAAAATTCTAAAGGAGTTCCAAAGCATCTCCTATACGTTAAAAAAGAAAAGCATAAAATGAAAGAAGCTAAACTATTGTATGATAAAATTAACCAAAGTTGTAGCCCGAGATACAACCAAAGAAGATAAAAGTATACCTAGCATCTACTTGTTGCAAAAAAGGAGGGTGTAGAGTTAATTACTACAACAACATAAAAATTAAAGGTGGAGATGGAAGTAAAGGAAGAGGAAAAAAATGATGTTGCAGGGAAGGAGCCAATACATTGTCTGATGACGCCTTATGTGGAGAGGCTAGGCCTAAAAGTGTTAGTGTGTGAAGCACTAGGAGGAATTCGAGATCACTTTTCTGAGAGTCTACCAAAACTCAATATTGTGGGAAAGAACCTGATGATAATAAACCGATGTAACATGGTGCCTCGAGGGGCCAAGAAACTAGCCTATGCCAAGAGCTAAGGTATGATCTGCAAGGAGATCAAGAGATATAACTCTTCAAAACACTCATTGAGGATGATATGATGATTAAAAGTTGAGATGAGACCCATGTTTTTGCATCCAGAAGTATACTGAGTCTTTTTCTGCCACTTGTTTCCACCAACAAATAGACTAGAAGAAAGCAAAAATCCACCTGATTGTGTTTGTCAACAAATGTCCCTTCAAGAGGTAATACCTTTGTACTAACATCTCACACATAAAAAGAGATGGGAAAATCTGGTATATACAAAGGAAGAAAGCAGGGAGGATACTCCTAGTAAAGATGGTGGAATTTCATACAATCTCCTACTAAAGGGGACATATAAAAATGAGGTTCCCCTCCAACTTAACCTCTTACAAGTGACACAGAAAAAAATACTTTCCAACCACAAGATGTGATGATCTATCTCAATTCAAAACATTAGTTTATTTGATGATTAAGAGGGCGATTTTTTGAAAAAATAACAAAACAATCAAGTAAATTAATTTTATTCCAAAGGAATACTTTGTAATAGAGAAGTCAAATGCCTATAATCATGAGTTACAAAGCAAGATCAAGCTCAATAACACACACAAACACACACACACACATATATGTGTCTCTGTGTGTACACACACACACACACACACACACACACACACACACATATATCGAGAGAGAGAGAGAGAGAGAGAGAGAGAGAGAGAGATTTTCTATCCTAAAAAATATTTATATATTTGAAGAATATTCTAATCTACAATTGCATACATCTATTCAAAGGCACTCATATGATACATACAACATAAATGTGGTCTTTAACTTATTCTTCCATGCCTATTTCTTGAGACAAATATTCATGTAAAGGCGATAACCCAACTATAGCCACCCAAGATGTTAGCTCAAGTGGATATCTCCAATGTTTCTCATCATTTAGCTACTTCCATTCTAGTAAGTGCCTGGTTTAAATCCATGTAGGATAGGCAAACTACTCTGCATCAATAGGTTAAAAGGGATGCCATCCACAACTGTGCAGGAGCATCCCTTAGGTTTCCCCATAAGATTTTTCTTGGAAAAGAAAAATCCATCTATAACATTAAATTTGTATATTACCTAATAGTGGAAAGGGAAACGTTATATGAAAATGAAAATACGTTATCAATGTAAACCAAATAACATGTAATTGCAAAACCAAATAATAAAAGCTTTTCAAAATATCATTACACAAGTTATAGATTCTACAATGCAAAATTTCCATATAACATTTTGAATATCTATCCCAAATACCCAATAGTTTCACTTTCTACCAGGGGAACTCTTGCAACCAAGAAAAGCTTGTTCACATGTCTGCGAGCATCTAGATTGTCCAACCCATTTAATACAACATTAAACTACTTTAAAAAATATACACGAAACTCGGGATCCTGTATATTGGCATGTTGTGCAACAATCTTCATATCGGGTTTGAATTTTAAGATAGCCTCAAATGATACCTTATAAGCAAAGGCTAATAAGAGTTATTTTATATAAAAATTCAAAGGAAATTGCATCACATAGATCACATCAAGTGACTTAAGCTTGAACAATGAGACATGTTAGAAACACTTAAGTTAGCATAATCCTACACATTAAACATCTTTAAATAACATAAGTTTGAAGAAACAACAATATTGAAACCTTACACTAGATTTTGATTGCCCAATGTAGCACTTATGAAAAATAAATTTCTTGTTTAAATTTCTAACTTCATTTGTATCCATGTCAATCTGCAAGAAAACAAAAAAGAAAAGAAAAAAGAAACTTTATCAATGTCTTTGAAAGGTCAAAAAGGACTGTGAAACAAGCTAAATCTATACAAAAGAATGAGGAATACATAATTAATATGTCCCCAATGTTAATCACATCAAAGGTAAAAGGTAAACTACACCCTCTAGTATCGTTTGCAACAATAACATTATGCATTATGTGTAACTAAAAATTCAATGCTGGTAAGAAAAAATAAGCAGGTAAAAAAAATACTATGTTGTGTATGTAGTCTTTCATCCTCAAAGAGGTTGGTCCTTATTTATCAACAAGCCTTGGGTCAGTTTAACCCTTCTATCCAAGTGTATTAGAAGCTCAAATAAGGGATTTGACATAATAAATGCTCAAGAAAAGGTCAATGGTAATGTTAGAATTTCAAACCCTAGGTGCTTAATGTCCTTATGGTCTATATCAAACAAGTAGATTTATGAGTTTATTTAATGTTGAAATAAATTTCGTAGCATATCATCAATCACACAATAGTTAGAAATTAAATAGCGAAAGCATAAAATTTAATATCTCACACATACACAAGTAATTACTCCTTCAAATCATCTTTTCATTCCTTTTAAAAAACTTACAAGGAAACCTCCACATGCTATCCAAAAAAAAACACTGCACGATACCAAAAAAACCTAAATTGAGTTTGTACAACCTACTAAAAAACCAGAAAAATAGAAAAACATTGTACAATTAAGAAGAGAGTTAGTCTATACAACTGTACATACCTCCATGTACAACAGTACAAACTGTTGTCTCGAATTGCATGCTTCCTGGAAATGACGCTTCCCTAGCTTCTTGCACTCTTTCCCTTTTTGTTTTTCTCAACTTCTCAAGTGTGCATATGCTAAAAGCCTCTATCTTTCCATGCATTTCTAAGTATTAGGGTTTGTTGAATATGAACATTGGGGTTGGAATTTTGATGAACCTTAGAACAAATTTCAAATTCAGCTCAGGTTGAACTAATTCAATTCAAGTTCATGTTGTTCGGTTCAACCTATTAAACACACCCTTAGACCTTCAGACATCCATACAACCATTAAATGCGTAGTCAATTTTTTTTTAAAGGAATGTTCTCTAGAACCTCCATACAAGTGTTAAGTGTACACCCAAATTTTATACATATTCACATGAGTTGAACAGTTCAAAGGGAGGATATGAAACATGTGTAGTATTTTGGCCTGCACATAAACAATTAGCAGTGAAAATCGCTAGCAGGATTATGAGCTACTGCAAGGTCAACACAAATAGGGTGAATGATGCTAGCAGGGTTACATGCTACTCTCAATATTGTGGAAGTAGACAGCAGAGTGACTGTGAAGAAATGATGGTTTTGAGATTTTTTAAACCCATAGATGCACAACCCACAATGGATATACAAAGCACACTGGATTATTTATATTTCAAATGGTAGGATTGATATGATGTAAATATTTTGTAGTCAACAATATTTGTATATAGACAATAACATCTTCGTCCAACACCTCAATAAGAATTTTGAATGGGTAGTTTATCTGATATCAATTTTGACCAGTAGAAGTGGTTTTATGCATGAGAAAAATAAAAACCTTATTGAACAGAGCATAACATGAACAAAATTAAGAATAATACTCAAAGGCAAGGTGTTTCTCCAAAATCAGTCTTTATTAAATTTCAATGTTCAATTTACAGACTTCTACGCCCTATGCACTCAGCTGCAGGGGTCTGCACACTCAACTGCAGACTTAACAAGGCCTCCTGCACACTCAGCTGTAGGAGCCTTCCCCTTTCACCTAAGTATAGGAAGCATATCCTTCTTGCCTTAGCACTTGCCTAAAGCAATCTATATCTTGATTTAGTTTCTTGTCTACTTCCTAAATTCCTCTTCTAGACTTGTTATGACTCAAATATATATCATTTCCAATACAATGCCATGGCCCACGACCCATGGGTGAGTCTCAAAACCAACCTATCACTTACCCAAACAAGGGGCTAAAGCCCCTTTGACTCTTATCTAGTTGCACACTTAGCATCCACATTTCACAGAGACTTTACATTTTTTACAAAATTTTTAGAAAAAAAGTTTAAATTAACCCCAAAACTGACCCTAAGGACCCTATCCCAACAAGCCCCCAACACAAATATGGTGACTCACCCTCGATTCACTTAGTTGGTGCATCGATCTTGCTACGAAGGCCACTTAGTTCAACCTGTAAAGTTGTTATATCAGTGGTGCTCTATACTGTGGCCTGTTGCACTTCCTCTACCAATTTTGTTGTTGTCAGGCCTTCTAATGTTAGGTGCATTGTTCTTTGAGTCTGATGCAATATCCTTAGCGTTTCCTAGAGGGATAGAGTAAGCTGAGAGGCTTCCTCTATCCATGGCTATAACCTGGCCTTGAGAAGGGCCTCTTTCCTCTATAACTCTTCCATCTGTGACTAAAACTACTTGCCTTCCCACAATCGCTCGGGGCATTGAGCTGGTGCCAAAGTGTGTGTAGTCACTCAGACTTCATCAGGCTTACGCTGCATCTCCCTGATATTTGTGTTTAGCCTCTGCAAGTTTGGGTACTCCTGTAAGTTCATCCACAACTCCATGGCTTGATCAAACATCATTGTTCAGTTTGTGACTATGGTATCCAATGTGCCCATATTTTCTCTGATCGCTGCTCTGCATTGCTCCTGAACCTCTGGCGAAGTGGTTGGCTACAACTTCAGTTGCATATCTGAGATCTTCATCTAAAAATGGAATGTTACTCTACCTATCTTGTCCTTATATGCACGAAGCACAACAACCAATTTTTTTACTTTTTCTATAGCTGCAGCATCCTTGCATGCCTGCTCTATTGTTGTCTCTAGGCTCTGAATTTATGTCTGCAACTCCTCCTTTTCTTTCAGTGCTTGATCTTTCTCCGTGAACATCTGCTCATTGTTGACTTTGAACTCATTGATGACTGCAAGGGTGCGCTACTCTCTGATCCTTATCTTGTCTGAAACCCCCTAATGTAGCACATGGAGGGTGCGAAGTGGTAGCACAGCCAAGTTTATCGCCATGTCCTTGATAATACTTAATATAGCGCGGTCCTTGTCTGATTCCATGTGGAAAGATCCTTCTGGTAAAGATATGACTCTAAGGTCCAGAGTTCGCTCTAGCTCTGCTACTGTCCTTCTCCCTTACTCCAAGCTCACTTACACTCCGCTTGCTTACCCAATGCTCCCTTGAATCCTTCCAGTCTAGATCTGCAACTCACACAGATCCTTCTAGATGCTCCCTAGCATCTGCATATATTGTTGTTTAAATTGTTTCCATAAATCTGATGTTGTGTCTCTAGCCTTGTCGTTGATATCATCGAGATCCCCTTCTATGAGGACCATTAGGTCAATGCACGTCTTCTTGTCTAATTTATGTTTCTTTCATGGCCCAACAATCATCTCCTTTTTGTGCTTCTTCAATGTGAAGGGAGTGCTATACTCCTCTCCACTGCCTCCTTCCTGTCCTGAGAGTTCCTACTCATCTGTATGCTGTGAAGCCGATTCTTCGACTTCCTCTGTACCAGTATGCTCTTCCTCAGAATGCTCCTTTGCAATGTGCTCTTTTTCCTTAGCTACCTTAGTAGCATCTTCTTCCTGCTCATCCATAGCCCACGCTCCCTTCTGTGCTGCCTCTTTACACTTTTATGCAACACTCAACTACGCAGCAGAGCTCTCAGCACCCTTGCTGGTGCCTGCATCAAGTTCTATGGGTTTGCGCCACTCCGCTAGCCAACTCCCCACAATCTCCAGTACATCTGTTGTTGAGACTAAGTATGATAGCTTGTGCCATATACGCTTAGGGTCCTTCCGCACCCTAATTAATACATTAGGGAAATTGGTCTTGAACTCTGTGAAGGCCTTTAGTTTCTCATACAAATTCGGGGATAACCGTGGCCGCTGACTGATGATTGTCCTAAGATCCATCTCCATCAATATCTAGAAAACTTTTGATTTTTTGATCCTCTCCAGATCCTTTGTCGTCCATAGTGAAGTGAACTTCGCTGCCTCTGGTAAGTCTTCCACTTGTGGAGGAAACTAGCTATCCTCCTACAACTTCCATGCTACTAAGACTATTGACAGTATAAGCCACACATAATGGAAGGGCTTGCTGTCCTCCTGAGCTTCACAAAAGTTTGTGAGGAACTCCTTGCACAAATACTTCACCCAGTTGTATTGTACTCCCTTCGCGTACTAGGCGACTAATGAGATTATAGGCACTAGAACCTCATTTGTGCGTCATTTCCTCATCATTTTTCCTACAAGTATTTGGATGGTGAACTGCAACCATTTGTTGGCTTAAGGGGGCCTGATCTAGGTTCAAAGTTGTTCGTGCCAACCAACAAAACCCTAACTATTGGCCCTTTCAGAAACAACCTGCATAGTGCAGGCTGCAATCTCACCCGAAGCAGTATTGGGGGATGCTCAAACTAGGTTTCTACATCCAAAGACAATGTGATAAGTGGTCTTCAAGTCTTTGTCACCTAGATATGCCTTCGGACAGATCAATATCCTTTTATGACCTGCCACTATAGCTCTAAGGAAATGACTTCTATACCTTCGCGATGGTTTGTGATCAGACTTTAGGCACCCAAAAGGAGTTGTTTATCCACTTCCACGCACTAATTAATAACCCTAGATCTGCCTTCGCACAGATCTATCCAATTCATCAGAAATCATAATAGAATTAACCCTTAACTTCACGGAAATAGATAATTACTTAAGTCATGCATAAATGTTATAGATTCAGTATATTCTCACAACATTTATACATTATTCCATAAAAAACATATCATTGAGCAACAAAGCATAACATGAACATAATTATGAATAATACGCAAAGGCAAGGTGTTTCTCCAAAATCAGTCTTTATTAAGTTTCAGAATTCAATTTTCAGACTTCCCCACTCTACGCACTCAGCTGCAGGGATCCACACACTCAACTGTGGACTTAAGGCCTCCTATGCACTCAGCTACAGAATTACGAAGGCCTCCAATGCACTCAGCTATAGGAGCCTTCCCCTTTCACCTAAGTACAGGAAGCAGATCATTCCTACCTTAGCACTTGCCCAAAACAATCTCTATCTTGATTTAGTTTCTTGTCTACTTCCTAACTGCCTCTTCTAGACTCAATATGACTCAAATATATAGCATTTCCAATACAATACCATGGCTTGTAGCCCATAGGTGAGTCTCAAAACTGACCTATTACTTACCCAAACAAGGGGCTAAAGCCCCTTTGACTCTTATCTAGATACGCACTCAACATCCACATTTCACAGAGACTTTACATTCTTTACAAAAAAAAATTAAAAATTGGTTAAACTAACCCCAAAACTGACCCTAGGGACCCTATCCCAACATGCATTACAAGTTTGGGTCAAATATTACAAAAAGAATCAAACAACAAACCAAATAATACATGGTTCATAATCAAACTTTCTTGTCAAATTGTCAGTAAAAAACAATCTCTTATTTGAATGTGTGAAACTCTAAAATTTAAATGTATATATATTACATCAAAGAAGAACCAATTTAAGCTATGAAGTAAACTGACCCTACTCAATACCACCCATCTTTTAGCATACAACCATACAAACCTAAAGATTATACCTTGCTATCAGAAATTATTTTAGTTGTAAATCATTTATTCGAGTGAATGCATAGAAGCAACCCAATTCAAACATGGGTGACTTAGCAAAAGGATTCAAACATGATATTAATTGCAATTCAAAGTTTGAATCACCACCATGAATAAGAATCATAATAAAAAAATATTGATGAAATATTTCTCTCTTGAGGTTGTTAGCAAAACAATATATAAATTATTAGGGCATCCACACCTCCCTCAGAAGCATCCCATGTTCCCATGTCCCCACACCCTAAAAACTTGGTGGGACATTGTCTTTTATGCCCCAAACAATACACTAGTGAGACCTCATGTCTCTATAATTGAAACCAGTTTAGGGGCACCAAACTATACATCAATATAAAAATCCTCAGAGCAATAAACCCTAAACAGGTCACCTTCCACCCATCAGAGTACCTACTAGATCCAGGGGAGTATCCAGAGATCTATACAGAGTTTCTTGCTTTCGACCTCTAATGCTGGGACTATCCCCCACTCTTACATCTCCCCCAGGATCGTTTAGCCAAACACCCTAATGGTTCCAGAGGACTATGGAAACATGCCAATACCTAGTTTACCCCACTCACCTTCAGCCATTAGACCCTAGAGACTGAAATTATTTAGCTTCATCATTTTATCTCTCTCTCTCTCTCTCTCTCAATAGGTTCTTCGGTTTCCACTTTCCAACCTTGGACATACTCACTTATTTTTTGTATTTTGTATTACCATACCTTTGTCATAACTATATAAACATGTTTTATCTTGAGGATGTACTACTGTAGGTTTCTTTCTTTCTTTATATTGTTTTCATCATTATCTAGGAGCTACACTTACACTCCACACTATATTCATACTAGTGTTTTTCAGCCTCATTGGCCTACTTTTATGGTCAATCATTGCACATTATTAAAATAATCTTATCTTGTACATTGTACCAATCTCTTCAGAGAACTTCAAATTTTCATTTGCAATTTCCATCCACACAAAGTTATTTTTCATATTCATGAGAGGACAATAGTAATGCAATATAGGCCTCAGTTTGAAATTTAAATATTCCAATTAAATGATTTTACAAGAAGAAATTCACTTTGCAAAATACCTGAGGATAAATCCAATGTCCTTACTTTTGTTTTGATTTAATAGGTCTCATAAAGAGAACAAATCTATTTTCCAGGGGCCTCTATGCAAGAAAACCACATAATAACACATTTCTCATTGCATTCAAGTCTATACTATTATAGATAAAGTTGGTCATTTTAACTGGAAATTCAATGAAATGACCTAAAGAAGAAAAATCATGTCATGTATGTTTGAAAGGATTGGCAACATAGATAACATATTCCTAAATGATCCACCAATAAATCCAGTAACTTCTAACAACACCATCTAACAAGGGCAAGTTGTGAAAGTTTCCAAGAGAAAAATCATACATAAAAATAATAATTATTATAATAATTTTTTTTCTTTTTTCTTGCCATGGTGAATCAGTAACTCATTGGGGTAATAACTATTGCATAAATGACACAAAAAGTTCAGTTACAACATGTCTCTAGAGACTTGAACCCATGTCACTAGGGAAACAAATTGTTCACTAAATCACTCGAACTAGGATACTTTGGTAATGTTATAATAATAATACTAATAATAATCTATTTTTAAGGTCACGCCCAAGCCAAAGAACAAATTGATGTATGAGATCCCCTTGTTTGTGAGACAAGAGACCCACCTCTGTGCAACAATTTGACTTCTAGAGTCTATGCAGGTGTACATACTCTACCCCCCTTGTAACATGTTCTTAACCATTAGGCAAAAAATGTCAAAGGAAGACCACAAATGGCAACAAAAGGCACACAATAGAATGTAAAAAACTACAAGACAAAACAATAGACAATGAGAGACTTGGTAGGCAACTATAACAAATAATAGGAAAAGGGGAGTAGAAGCCAAGAAATTTGAAGTATTAATAAAAGGTAAAACATAAACACAATAATCAAAGTGACACATTCCACGAAGAGCAAGATCACCAATGACACAACAAAAAAGGAGCCCTGTGATACGTGAATCACAAAATAATATTGATTAGGTTGCCATATCTCCAAGTTCAATGACAAAATTCGAGCTCCATATACAACAATATATCTTGCAAGAAGAAGAAATGTTTCTAGCTCTGGCTCCACAACAGTTTTCCATAGATCCCATTAACTGTAATTGTGTCATTTTTCTTCCCTAGAGGCTATGTCTTAGCCAATGCTAATGTTTAACTTCATTCATTTAAGGTGTTGTTTGGTGTTCAAAAGATTCTTCAAAGCATAAGTTTTATAGTGGTGGTAGTTATCCCCCTTAAGAAAGAGACACAAATGTTACAATGTTCCTCTAAAAGGCATCTAGCAATTCAATTTTGTTATCTCACTAATCCTATCCTACTTGTATTATTTATGTATTGGAATCTTTTCCTACAGTATCCAATTTACTAATGTTCCACATCAACCTGTAAGTGTCTAACAATTGAAAATTAAGCACTCTAGTATGATGGGAGGCTATAAGAGGGAGCAGACTAGGTCCTTCCTGTTTAGAGTGTTTTAATGAGAAAATACAGAATCGGGTCAATTCCAATGATTTGAGGGCCAGAGGCAGATGTTTTTCTCATGAAAATGTTAAAGGCAACAATACAGAGCAAAACCTTCTGACCTTTGTCTTGGGATGGTTGAGGAAGTTAGAAATGAGGACAAAAGAAGTAATAACAATCTTAAAAACTCTTAGATTGTAAATATCAAAAAAATGGGATATAGAGGGTAAGATTAATCTAAATCTATGCGCAAAGGGTTTTTTTTATTGCTATCCTCTCGAGTAAGAAAGAGAGGCAAAATATTTGATGGAGGCCCATATTATCTGAATTGCATGGGACCCTTCATTCATTATTTGAAGGATTGTTTTGATTGTAGCTGAAGGATCTCCGAAATTAACCACCACTATAGGTAAGTCATTATATTTGGAATTTTGATGCGAATAGATTTTGGAAGGATGGAAACTTGTTAGGGAAATCTATGATCCTTGGAGATGACAATTGAAAAATGATTGACAACCACATATGCCAGTTTTTTTGTTTATTTAGATATATCTAAACGAATAAAGTATGTGACAGGCGATTTTATTTCCTGTAAACCGTTGGTTTAATAAGATCTACAAGGAAGCTTAGGAAGCATACATAAATGATGTTATGAAACCAACTGAAGAAAAATATAGAAAAGATAGATCAACGCCTTAAAATTCAGCCTCTTCGAGGGTGCAACCTCCTTTACATTACATAAATGAACAATTCTTGGCTGATTCAAATGACAAAACCTCCTTTCTATATATAGGAGTCTAAGCAGTCACAATATAACCTAGCCGACCTAACAATAATAATATAAAGCCACAAAAATAACAATAGAGGGATTCTATAATAACAATATGGGGACAATAGGGGCACAAAAATATTAATAAGGGGTATAACTACAATAGTAATGGGGTAATCACTAGTATTATGGGGACCCAACATGCCCCTCTCCTTCAAAAAAGTGTTGTCCTCAATGCTTGAATAGTTCTGGATACTTCTGTATAAAATTCTCATCCTCCCATGTGGAATCTTCAGCGGATAAGTTCTTCCACTTGATAAGATACTCCGAAATTGATCGATTTCGTAGCCGTCGAGTTCTTGTTTCAGTGACTGCTTCTAGTTCCAATATAATTTTTCCTTCCTTGTCAAGTTCTGGCAATATAGTTTGAACTGGGAGCTTGTCACCTATAACCTTCTTTAAACATGAAACATGGAAAACTGGGTGCAATCGAGAGGCTACAGGAAGCTCCAATTTGTATGCCATAGTACCAATCTTTTGCAACACCTTGTATGGACCATAATACTTTGGTGATAATTTATTATCCTTCTTAGCTTGATTGAGGTACATTTGCTTATATGGTTGTAGCCGTAGGAATACCCAATCACCTACATCAAAACGTCTTTCGCTGCCATCTTGATTTGCCTATTGTTTGATTCTATTTTGTGCCAACACAAGGTTATCCTTTAAGAGTTGCAGGACTTGTTGTTGATGTTCGATGTGATGTTCCACTGCCTGACCCTTAGAATTTTCTCTTAAATATGATGTGATGGATGGTGGTTGATACCCAAAAAGTGCCATAAATGGGGTCATTTTTGTTGCTGTATGGAAGGAAGTGTTATACCACCATTCTGCCAGAGGCAACCATTTGACCCATTGTGTTTGTTTATCAGATACAAAGCAATGAAGATATCCTCACAAACATTTGTTTACTATCTTAGTTTTCCCATCAGATTGAGGATGATAATATGAGCTATGAGCTAACTGAGTACCAAGACAAGAAAATAATTTTGTCCAAAAATTTCCAGTGAGAATGGGATCTCTGTCACTTACAATAATCTTTTGATTTCCAAATTGTTTCCATAAATGCAGTAGAAAGTGTACTGGCTTTAAATGGATGTGATAATGCACAAAAGTGTGCATACTTGGTAAGTCTATCAACTACCACCATGAAGACACTCTTTCCCTCAGACTTGGATAAACCTGTGATAAAATCCATTGAAACCTCCTCCCAACGTTGGCTTGGAATGGATAAAGGTTGTAATAGACCCGGTATCTTAATTGTTTCAACTTTATTTTGTTGGCAAACCAAACATTCCGCCACAAACTTTTGAATATCCGAGTTAAGGCCATCCCAAAAAAATTCCTTCTTAACCATGTGGTAAGTTTTTATAAATCCTGAGTGCCCTCCTAAGGGAGAAGTGTGCAATTCCATAAGAATCTTTTGTTTTAGTTGGGAATTCTTACAGAGGTATAAGCGATATTTGTACCATAATGAATCATTTTTCCAGCTAAATGTATCAGACGTACTAGAATCTTGTTGTAACTTTCGAATAAGTGC
>APFE031652911.1:31930-71783 GCA_000404065.3 Pinus taeda
AAAGAAAAAAAAAAAAAAGAGCAAATTTGTAAGACCCACCAAGAAAAGATGCTAAAGATGGAAAGGAATAACCACATAGCCACTAGGACAAAAATGAAGCTAAGGAAACCTGTGCAAGAAACAAATATGACACCTAAATAATGGTTGTACTGCACTAAAACAATTTATAAGTATTAAGAACCCATCCGTGAAGAAAAATCCACCAAAAACCAGCTTGAAGGGGATAGTTTTGAAAGTCAGATGTGAAGATAGGCATTAGAAGAAGGGTTTTGGGAAACATGAAAACAATTAAAAGGAATATAGGGAGAGCACTTGAAATTGGGTAAGGATCACCTTAGTCAACATATTGTTCCATTACTTAGATTTTCAGACAAGGTTTCCCATAAAACTAAACAACAAGCCTTATTTTGCCCATTTTTAAAGAAGGTAGGAGAGTTAAACTATAGAAAACCACCAAGGAAACTACAAAACCTTTATGATCAACCCTATATTCTCCAAGTTAGTTGGAGGAATGGTAGAAATGAAAATCAACAAATAAATAGAGGAGGGGAAAATGCCAAGGGGAATTCCAAATTTAGATCAAAACATTCCACTAGAGATCACTACCCCACATTAATGCACATGTAGTATACCTAGGCATGATAGTATGGGGTAGAGAGGGAGGTACCCAAGGGAATAATGTAATAATAGGATGGGCCATAGTTAATAAATAAAATGGTTAACCCACATCATGTAAGGGAGCACAAGTAGTTAGTAATAATGTGATAAGCCCATTGTATTAGATATATGGTATTGAAAGAACCATGGTAATGACCCATGGTATTGTATGTATGAATTCTATATAGAGGCGAGAGACTCTCCATTGAGAGATGTCAAGGAATATTGTATTGCCAAGCATATGACTTGTGGAGTGTTCTTCTTCCTTAAGGAGTAGTTGTATGGTGTTGCCCTACCTCAAGGGTTTTGATATTAATAAAGATCTGAAGTTTATATATTTCTCTCTTGTTATTTCTAGGCATATTTCTATTCTTATACATTTGTAGGTTAGATCCATTAAAAGTGGTATCAGAGCACTTTCTTGGGCAAGCAGAGAGATTTTATTTTATTTTTTTCAGGAATTTTTTGGGGCAGCGAGTTTGTAGATCAGATCCAAAACATCTTGTGCAGAATTTGCAGAAACAAATTGCAGATCTGGATACTGTATAATAAAACAAATAAGCCAAATCAGAGTACAGATGAGGGAGATATCGCTGCTTTAAAAATTAGCTATGTTGCAGAAATATTTTGATGAAAATTTGTGGACGACAGATCTCCAGTTAATTTTGTCATTTTTGTGGGGAATTTTGAGAAAATAATTGCAAATATGAGATCCTCTTGAAAAATAACCCAATTTCAAAAAAACAATCGGTCAAATCAGAGTCTAGATGAGGGAGATATCACTGACTTAAAATCAGCTATTTTTTCAGAATTTTTTGTGATGACAAGACAATTGCAGCGCAAATCAGAAATTCCAGAGTGCCTAGATCAGGATTTCTACCACATGAGGAGATGTAGAATGGTCATTCCATTTACGAAAACAGGTCATAATAAGGATTCTGAGAAATATTGACTGAACTGTGGCCATTTTAATTTTTGCCAAGTAAGTGATTTTTTCAAAACCCTCTTTGTGGCTTCTAGCAAGATGTTTTTTTTTACAGGAAAAGATGATGGCCCTACTATTGAAGAATTCCTAGAAAGAAAAAATTCATTATGGCCGACATGTTGGAAATTTTTCGTAGTGGCTAATTTTAAAGATGAGGCGGCCGCATGATGGGAACCACTTAACAGAAAGAAGTGGTTAAACCCGCCCGATGAAAAATTTGAAAAATTATTGTTAGAAAAATGGTCTCATGCTGGAAAACAAGATAATGATAAATATGTGGGGTTATTTTCTATTGGTATCTCCTTATTACAGGTTCATAGATGTATTTAGAAGGAGAAGATCATTGTGTCTATAAATCCTAGTTGCAATCAAAATCTTATAAATGTTAATTTGGCAAAAAATTTGCAAGTTCTAGCAAAAAAACATGTAAAATGCATAGGTCGATGATGAGGATGTTCAAGTTCATAAAGATTTCTATCGATAAGTATGTATTGCATTTTGATTTTTATGCTTCACATATGGATAATGTGGATGTTGTTTTGGGATACCGTTGGATGGAATCTGTTGGTACTATCAATATTAATGTGTAGAATAAATTCCCGAAGCTCTAGTATAAATAGAAAAAAATTACATTACAAGATATTTCCATCAATAAATAAGTAGAGTCGGAGGAGGCTGAAGCAAAAGATGTTGCAGGTACGGACACATCAGATAAGGAATCAATTGTTGAAGTAATACTAGTAGATAAGTAACAATTGTAGGCACCACAACATGTACGAGATACCCATCAGGCTCCATTAGGTACTGAGTTAAAGAAAGATACACTGTTGGTTAAAACTTCAGCATATCACCACCCACATCACCCAACTAGAAAATAACCAACACAATGGAAACAAATTAGCCACAGGGACAACAACCCCTACACAACACATAAAGAGGGGCGACGATCCACCCACAACACATTAACAGAGAAGAGTTGCCAGGGTCAACTTCCATCTCAAGCGAGCAAGGCACTAGCTAGATCGAGGGTTCACCTTTCGCTTGGATGGCTAGATGCACGTGCATGGTACCAATGGACTACTATTTTGAGTAGATCTTATTATTTGTGTTCTTCTTATGTTTCGTGGATGAAACATGTTTAAGGGGGGTGGAATGTAGTATACCTAGGGGGATATTATGGGGTACAAAGGGAGGTACCCAAGGGAATAATGTAATAATGGGATGGGTCATAGTTAATAAATAAAGTTGTTAACCCACATCATGTAAGGACAACAAGTAGTTAGAAATAATGTGATAAGCCCATTGTATTAGATATATGGTACTGAGAGAACCATGGTAATGACCCATGGTATTGTATGTATGAATCATATATAGAGGTGAGAGACTCCCCATTGAGATATGTCAAGGAATATTATATTGCCAAGCATATGGCTTATGGAGTGTTCTCATTCCTTAAGGAGTAGTTGTATGGTGTTTCCCTACCTCAAGGGTTTTGATATTAATAAAGATCTGAAGTTTATATATTTCTCTCTTGTTATTTCTAGGCATATATCTTTTCTTATACATTTGTAGGTCAAATCTAGCACATAACAAAGAAGACACAAATGAACAAAGGCAGGGAGATTTGGTGTTGCTCCACTGATTTCATAAAAGTATTTGACACTGTACTAAGATGTTGACTTGATAGTCAGGACACTTCATAAATTACAATATCACTTACTAGCTTTAGAGAGCTTCTTGTGTAGAAGTAGAGATGAATGTAAACATAGATGAGACCAAGGCGTTCTGATTCACAATAAAAAATAACCAAAGCAGTTCATGATACAAAGACTAAGAATTGGAGTTCACTAATTCAGTGAGAGACTGTAACACACCCCCTTAACTAATCTAATAACTAGGGGTGGTTAATTAACTAACTCAACTTCCGGTGTGCTGATATTGAAATGGGGTATAGAATTATATTTTTTTCTTATCTATAAAAACAAATCCAAGTTGGAAATTTGGAATGATTCATCTAAGTTTTTGGAATTATATAAAGCCAAAAAATAAAAAATTAATGCCAAGATAAAGAAAAATAAAGAAGGAGAAGATACCATAAAGATTAGTTCTAGTACATACAAATGAAAACAAGCATCTAAAAGAAATGTATTTAAAGATAAATCTAAAATCTAGGGAAAAAAGATGCAAAATTCACAAAACAACTTTTCCAAAAGTCACTTCAAAAATATCATTACCCATTGGAAGATGTGATGTTAAATAGAAATCAGGACAATGAAGCCATTTAGCACGCGGTTACCTCTAAAGTACCGAGAAATATGCAGATATATCTATCACAAGCTTAGGATAAGCATGTATTGATCGATGCATTCCAAGATAAGCCAAAGAGAAAGTCTCTGCTTTAGTGAATCTCTTGTGAGCTATATAAGTAACTATGCTTTGTGATCAGTGATGATCCATTAGATGTGTGAGATCTGATCAAACTTATTCCTAATGAAACAAAAAGAGAAATAGTGAGTATATAGAGACCATTCCTATTAATGCATCATACAATATTTTAGAAAATTATTTAGTAAATAGTATTAAGTTTACTACTGTAAGGGATTTGATATATGAAAAAATAAGTTTTAGTAGGAAAAGTGCCAATGGGAAAGGGAAACTAAACAAAGGTTGTTTTTTTCAAAAGATTGATTTCGAGAAGGCATATGCTAAAATTGAATGGGATTTCATCTTGGATGTATTATGATTTATTTTAGTTAGGAATTAGAAGTTTTTAACTTGAATTGTAGGCACATGATTTCCTCTAATGCCTCAACCAAAGTCCCCTTAATGGGAATTTGTCAAAGGTGATTCCACTCAAAAGATCTATCAGTCTAGTGTTTCCCATGGTCCGTTGTTTGGAAGATATTATTATGATTGCATTAGGATATCTCCTTGAGCCTAATTGATTGGAAGGGAATATTAGTTGTCATTATCCTCCCATATGTACAAAAAATACTTAACTTAAAAACCACACATAATGTCTTTTCATGTTGGAGCCCACCTAGAGTTTTGTTGAGGGAACGATGTAATGCCTGGAAATATTTTCTAGAGCTAAAGGAATAGTGAATTATAGTGTCATGATGAAAGAAAAAGCCTCTTGTCATTTAGCAATATTATTTCTGGAATGAATTATTAGAAAATGGAAAGTTATTTAATCTGGACAGAATGTAAGGTACTTGGTCATAACCTTTGGAAACAATAAACTTGTGTAACTGGGTGTTCAACAAGTTTGAGAACAATTTTTAGAGATTGATTACAGTTACGGAATTTACACATGGAATCCTAAATCCAAATATGTTCTTAAATTTTGGCTCTATACATGATATACTTATTAGTTTCCCTCATAGAAATCATCTTCATTTATGACCTTCTTAATTTCTAAGAGTTGGACTACTATTTTGGGGATGTATCTCAATTCATAATTCTTCTGTGTTTCCAAATACTTTTTTTTTAACTAATATAATGATAGGTTAGTATTATGATAAACAATGAAAATTGTCACAATGTGCACCTCCTTCTTACTGAGGTGAGCTTCCAATTTAACAATTCTATGTTGTGCATCACCCACAATCAACTCCTACAGGGTGTTTACATTGGCTCCTAACCTAATTTCGATTAGTCTACCAAGATTCACCATCAATTGCATCAGTACCACTAGCCAATACTCAAAATTCAGTTACATGTGAACTAGGGTAAATCATATCACTCAGATTTTTTTCTCATGTGCAGTGCAAGTTTCATATCTAGAAAAAATGGGCTAGACTTATCAAGAGCAAAAATATTGGAGAAAAATGAAAAATCTCATCGACCTTGATAGCCCATTGATGCAACATATCATGATGGATGAGCCCAAAGGTGAGTCTTAAGTGAAATAAGTGGCATATCATAATGGGTTAGCCCAAGCATTTTGTAAGTTCTGGATGCACTTACAGGAATATAGACTATTCGATTGGGATAACTAAGCCTAAAATAAAACCCAAATCATCAACAAAGGGCCATTAACCAATAAAAGGGAGAGAATATTGATCTTACCTAGAACTCATTTATCTAAATGTTTGATAGATACAATGGTCTGAGGCAAGACTAATAATTCATGCATTCAATTATTGATCTGCTTGGTGGTGAATTGGATACTTGGACAATAACCGGTCCTTTGTTGAGAAGGAAGTGAATGACCTCTACAAATTTTCGAGACATTATTCTTCAGGTTTGTTTCTTCGTCTGAGCTTGCATATTTTATGGAATCTCGAAATAATAAAGTGTAGATTGTTTACTATGCAAGTCGATTACAATATCTGGTAAAGTTGCTTTGGTTCTAGAGTAAGAAGTATATCGAGAAAAAACCCTTTTAAATTGGCTCATTGCACTGCTATTAACAAGATATACATAGAGGGAAAGGGAAAACAATATAAAAAAATTTACTTTTTAATTTGAATAATGGTAGGTTGCATACTTATTATCCACCTTTTTATCTACATTTAAAAAAAAATGCAAATATTTCATAGATGTAGTGTAATGTTTACGATATCATAATTACATAAAGATAGTGTAATGTTTATGGTACTATTTTAAATTATTTTAAAAACTATATATTATATGTTTCATATTTAGTGTAATGTTTATAATATTATAGCATAATGTTTTTGGTATTATTTAAATTTATAATATATTGTAATTTCTATGGTATTATATAAATTATTAAATATATTGTAATGTTTATGGTATTTTGTTGGGTAATTGACCTAGTCAAATGTTGGATATCCGATGAAAATTGTATGTTTGTTGGGTATTCGATTAACATTTAGTTGTCGTTGGATATCCAACTAAAGTATCGTCATATATCTGACGAGATAGATTTTTTTTAAATACAAAAATTACAATTAAAATCCAACAGTATGATCAAACTTTTAGAGTATAGCATCGATTTTCTGCCCATATGTACTTGAAAATATCCATCGACGTCAAATTTTCCATTAGGATTGTCCTCTACGAATTAACCAACACTTCTTGTTGCTTGTATTCTTCATGATGTATTTGACTCTACTATAAGCCCACTCCCATTTTGGATAATCTATCATTCTTTGAATTTAATTCTTTATGAATGTGATCAAAGGATATAGCCGTGAAAATCCTAGTCAACACCATAACTCTAATCATCCACTGATCTAATAAGGAATTTTTTAAGTATAACATTTCCTCCAATCTATAACATCATTTGAATCCCCTATTTCTTATAATTTTAGATTGCTGAAGTGACACAATTAAAATGACTAACATAAAAAACCAATTTGTATTATTGTAGTACTTGTTATGTAATCATATTTTTTTCCTAAACTAAATTAGTCATTCATGTTAGCCATTTTTAGTTGTACTACTTATTAGCTAGTGATATATTTTAACTTGGGACTAAATTAGTCATTTATGTTAGTCGTTTTTCGTTAGTTCACTTAATATTGCTTATTTTTGTAGTATTTCACTTGCAAAAGATGTGGTGACTAACGTTTTTAGTCACCTAGTCACTAGTTTCTCATTTCTACTAGTGAATAATTCATTAACATATAAGATTCATTCATTAATCATAGACACAAAATAATTCATCTAAATAAAATGTATCATCAAAAATATGTTTTCATAATATGTTATTTGGTGTTTCTAATGATATAACTAGTACAATCATTTATTTTATTTTTCTTTATTTTTAATAACTTGGTTGTGTACTCAAGATGTCGTTGAGGCTGCCGAAAGAGAGGTGGTTCATCATTTGTAGCAAGAAAGAAATGTTAAATTGATATTATTTTTATTATTACAAGTATTTCATTAATAAAAGAAGCATCAAAGTTTTCTTTACCTCATACACTAGTCAACACTATTGGAATGGTTTCCTTGTGCTCTTATTTTGGTACATAATTCTCATGTATGACATTCTCTGCCATTGAAAGCTAGCTTGTGCTAGTCGTATGTTGTGGTGTGATCTCTGCGAAAAAATCCTATATAAGAAAGAAAATGTTTTTTCGATTAGATAATGTAAAAGTTAAAAAACAAACATTCATACTTGAACTTATGACATAAAAAAATCACCTTACAATATGGTTATTACCTGATATCTCTCAAGTTATCAGTTGAATATGTTGATCCTATCTTTAATCTCAAGACTTTTATTTCTAATGCGAATCAAACAAACCATTTCTTTGTTCATTCTAACCACAATCTTATTGATTATTACGATGGGTCGGGAGAAATGAACAACTCATATCATCAAACCAATAAGGATTGGTCTGGTATGTCCCCCAAACTACATATTTCAACCAAATATTATTAGATATATAATATATATATATATATATATATATATATATATATATCATTATTATATTATATATATTATATATTATATATTTATATATTTGATTAACTAAACACATAATCAATCTCACATTAAGTTACTTTGATTATCTAAAAAAATAATCGCCTACCTTCTTTTCAAACCTTTACAATATTTTTGAAATATATCTTTAGTGAAATAAAACATTTTATTTTCCTGTCGTAAACATTCCTGGAAGTAGTGAAATAAAGAAAACGTTTTCTTTCCCTTTCATAAAAATTCTTGGAAGTAGTGAAATAAATATATGTCAATAACCTACTTTGAATATAGTATAGATAGCAAGGCAAGAAGTAAGTAAGAGATAGTGATGAAGTTTTGCTGATTACTATCAAACAAATTCTACCAAACAATGGCCATTAAACCTCACTTTATAAAACTTTCATCCTCCTAAAGGAGGCACCACTCCCATACAATGTGCATGACTTGACTTATGATGAAGTGAAGTGAAGGAGAAACATGTGAATTCTACTCTTCTTATGGTTGACAATACTTCTGAAATCAAGGTGGTCAAGCATTCCATATTACATGAGCAAACCAAGCACATAAATATATAGTACCATCTCATTCAATATCATGTATAGGGAAAGACTATTTATTTTAGACATTGTTCTAAAAAATAGAAAATTGTTGACACATTAACAACCCTTGGTTGATTTCCTATGTAAATAAAAAAAATAATACCAAGGTCATGGGACACATATTCTAAGCTGAATGTTGGGAAAAACATCGTGATGGGGACCACCTGTGATTAATTTATGGCTATGGAAATTGGAAAAGGCATTGGTAAGGGCAAAATGGCATTAATTGGCATTTATTTATGAAAATAAATGGAAAATAGGAAAAAAGAAAGGTGAAAGGTCACAAATTTGCATGAGAGGAAATTGAAGGAAAATGAAGAAAATAGAGGCCTCAACAATAAAAAGGCTTCTGAGGATCATTTCACATCATTTTGTTAGTTTGACCTTGGAGCTCTCTTCTATTCTCTCATTGTCTCATAATTTTGCACACTTAGAAAAATTTTGGAGCATTCTAGTTTTTACTTGGATTGGAGAAAGAAGGCAAGGAAAAGCAGGAAAGCACAAGGAAACAGTTGGATCAGTAGCTACAACCGAGTTTCTTTGTAGGTAACATGTTGCATGTGTGATTTCCTTGATGATTTATGGATGCATGGTATATGCATGTGCTTTTTTGGTTATGTGCTATCATTAACATGGAGTATTAACTAGATCGACAATGGTTTTATCCTTGGCTTTCCATTTCCTAGATAGCCATGGTGTTATGGGTTTTTCCATTTGATTTTTTTTCTATTTGGTGCTCATAATTTCTTATGGTTGTGGGTTGGAAGAAACACTCTAGAATCCATGGAATAAATTGGGTTGAGTTACTAGTCCTAGAGCCTAGGTCAGGACAAATGCTCTGGAGCCCTTTGTGGGTTGAGTTACTAGTCCCTAGAGCCAAGCTGCACAAAAGCTCTAGAGCCCTGGACGTTTGTGGGTTGAGATACTAGTTCTTGGAGCCCTGATCATCTTGAGTAGAAACCAATATAGTTGGTGTTATTGATGTACAACCATGAGGAGGAACCACTAATTTATGGTTGAGGTGGTTTGGCATCTAGAAGCCCTGGAACGCTGTGGGTTGAGTTACTAGTTCCCAGAGCTCTGGACAACTTGGGTATAGACTAATATGGTTCGTGTTAGTGATGTCCGACTGTGAGGTGGAATCACTAGTTGAGGGTTGAGGTGGTTTGGCCTTTGGAATCCTTGATTTGGTTTGTCTTGGTTTATTACATGAGATCCCACATTCATGATCAGATTATGGCATGGGGGTAATGGGCTAAAAGAGAGATTTGGTTCAACCCAATCTATGGTCAGGTGGTATGTTTAATTACATGACTTGGTTTGTATCTTCATATGTTATAAAGAACTATTCTTGTATTGTGATTCATGTATATCTGTTGACAATATGCTAGTGATATTATGGTTGGGTTCCATGGTTTATATGTTGGTTATTTTATGGTTATATGTTTCTCATATGATATGTATCTTCTATGAATCTTATCATGAATTGTTTAGCTACTTATCAATTGATGAATGTATGAATTAATAAGTGTTATTGTAGCTATGTGCATATGGAATAGGGCCTTCTCAGTGATTCTTAGATGAATCTCAGACATTTATGATCATATATGCATTCATGACCTGTACTTACATGTTTTCCATGTGTTTATCGAAATGTCTGTTATGTTCAAGGAATTATAGGTCAAGTTATGACTTAAAGTTTGTGTGTTTAGCATTTTTGTGATGCCATTAATGATTTTGAGAAGTTTCAAGGAATTTTGAGTAGTGTTCTGGAGGCTGACCTGGAATTGAGGTTCAAATCTCAAGACCACACCCACCGAACTGGACAATTTGGGTCACAACCACACCTAGGCAGGCTTGTGAGTGTAGTTGGAGTCCTTCAACCACATGGAGGCCTTGTCATGCATGCATTTGGGGGTTAAGTTGTGTGAAAAAGAGCCCCAAATTAGGATTTGGTCACCTGGGGTTGTTCTTTGGCCTTTGAGTGTCCCTGCAGCCCTGTGGAATGTTGTGAGTTTTCAGTTGGTGGTCAGTTGTAGGCCCAACTTCCTTAACTGTAGCTAGGAGGTCAAGTCATGTCATAGTAACTCTTCGTCTCATGTTTACCCTGATAGGCTGGTGAAATTGGCTAAATATGGAATGGGTGGTTACAGATTGGTATTAGAGCTTCCAAGTTCAAGCACTTGGACTGGATGGCCAAAATGTGTTTTTCATGCATGTGTCAGGTCTCTATGTGTTGTTATCCATGCATTGTGATAGTCATTATTGCAATAGTTTCGTCATGTAGAGGTTGATGATGTTGATGTTGAGATGGTTGATATGTTGATTTCATTATATGTCTATCTATCTAAATAAATAAATAATATTATATATATTATATATTATATATATATATTTATATATATATATATATTATTATATTATATATATATATATAGTGATAATCTAGATTGATTTTCCAGACAAGATAACCTCCCCTAAAATTCACTGAGGTATGTTGATCATGTTTATATATGGTTTATCTGACATGGTATGTTTGCAAGAAGTAGAAGATCAATATGACTAGAAAAATGGTGGACTATAGTTCATGTGATTCTCCCTATAGATCAAATGAACAACATGGTTATGGCTACTCCCTTGACATAGTAGATACGTGTAGAAGTTTGAAATAAGAGATCAAAAGTTGTAAGGAGGATAATAACTGGACCATTTAGTCACATGTGAGACTTTCCAGAGCACGGGGAAATGAAGCAAAGGTTAATGTAGTCATCCTTCAAATCCTATCAGATTTGCAAAGATAGGGAACTCTTAGGATCAATCATGGAAAGGAGGAAATAAATAATGGGGCATATAGAAATAGGTCTTAATCAGGATATAGATTTGACAAGGATGACATAGTGAGAGATGGTAGGTTCTTGGATACACCTGACATGAGGGAAAATGACCATGGGTTCTATTCTAGTTCTGGTTCAAAGAGACAAAATCATCATCACCATCACCATATGTACAAGAGGAGTGAGAAGTGGTACTTTCCAGAGGAATTCAATAAAGAAAAGCCTCCTACATTTGATGGAGAAATGAAGAAGTCACAAGATGTAGAACCTTGGTTCCTTAGGATGAGTAAGTTTCTTAGATTGCATGATTATTCAGAAAATATGAAAGTTAGGATAGCTACTTTTAGTCTTAAGGTAAAATTAGACATTTGGTGGGAAGATGTGAATAATTTCAAAGGAATTCAAGAGGAGGAGCTAACTTGGAGTGCATTCGATGGGATTTTTAGGAAGAAGTATCCATCTGAAAGATACTATGATGACATGGAAAGGGAGTTCTATGAGTTGAATATGGGATCTATGACTGCTAAGGATTATACTAGAATATTCTTGGAGTTGTTGATATATGTGACTTATATTAAGGAGGAGAAAGAAAAGATTCAAAGATTCATCAGTGGGTTGTTGGTGTGATTCAAAGACAAGATTGAGTTTGATGAGCCTAGATCGCTAGAGGAAGCCGTAAAAAATTGGAAGCGCTATTATGAGCAATCGAAACACAAGAATAAGTCTAAGAAGGATTGGAAAGGTAATTATAAGAATAATGGAAAGTGGTTTAATAAGAGTGGAAAATCTCAAAATATAGATGACAAGGAGAACGAAGCACCATACAACAAATTCAATGCAATTGACAGAGGACAGGGATTTTAGTCTGAGGAGTAGAACAAAGGTGATGGAAGGAAGCCTTAACAATTTTGGAATTGTGGCAAGGATCATCACAGGAGAGATTATTCAATGCATCAGGGTGGCAAACCACAGATCTACAGTGCTAAAGAGGCACAAACAATTAGGGATGTTGGATAGAGTATTCCTAGGATTTATGCAACTTTTGATAATAGGAAGGCTGACCATTAAGCACCTATTATCAAGATGGAAGGTAAGATTTGTGATAAATTTGTTTCCATTTTGATTGAACCTAGATCTAACTATATTTATATCAGCCCCAACCTGGTGGATAAGAATTAATTGAATAAAGAAGTGCATGTAGAGTCTTGGTTGGTACAGTTGGCTACAAATACTAAGAAAATAGTTCATTATTGGGAAAGATATTGTGAATTTGAGCTTAACAGTATGTCTACATCAACACATCTAAATTTGCTTCCATTGGGATCATACCATATGTTGTTGGGTATGGATTGGTTATACATTCATAAGACTAAAATGCATTGCTATGATAAGGCTATTGAGTGTTTGGATGATGGAGGGAAGATAATATTACAGGGTAAGAAGAACCCTACATCGGTGAGAATGGTTACAACTTTTCAAGGAAAGCACAATATCAAGAAAAGATGTGTATTATTTGGAATTCATATTTCTAGTGACAAAGGGAAGGATGTTGAGGATGTTGAAGTATTGAAGAGGTATTTGGTTTTGCAGAAATTTTAGGATGTATTTGCAACCGATATCTTAGAGTTACTTCCTCATATGGAAGTGGACGTTTCCATTGAGTTTATGCTAGGATAAGCACCAACATCAAAGACACCTTACGGGATGAGCACTCCAGAGTTGGTGGACCTGAAGTTGCAGTTGAAGGAAATTCTTGATAAGGGATACATTAGGCCAAGTATATCACCTTGGGGTGCATTAGTGTTATTTTTGAAGAAGAAGGATGGTACTCTCAGATTTTGCATTGATTACAAGAAGTTGAATAAGGCGATGATCAAGAATGTGTATCCTTTACTGCAAATTGATGACTTGTTTGACCAGTTGAAGGGAGAAACAATGTTCTCGAAGATCAATTTGAGATAAAGATATCATATGGTACACATCAATGAAGAGGGAATATACAAGAATAATTTCCAAACCAGGTATGCGAATTATGAGTTTTTTATGGTTCTCTTTGGTTCGACTAATGCTCCAACTACTTTCATGTGTTTGATGAATAATGTGGTGCATTCTTATCGAGACAAGTTTGTGATAGTATTCATTGATGACATATTGCTATATTCTAAGAATATGCAAGAGCTTGCAAAATATCTCAAAACAATGTTGAGATTGATAAGAGAGCATCAGTTGTATTCCAAGCTTAGTAAGTGTAGTTTCTTTCAGATAGAAGTTCATTACTTGGGGAACGTGGTTTCCAAGGGAGGTATATCAGTGGACCCGGAAAGATCAAAGCTATCATGGAGTGGGAAACTCCCAGGAATGTGGATGAGTTTAGATCATTCATGGGACTAGAAGATTATTATAGGAATTTCATCAAGAACTTCTCATAGATTGCATATCCTATTACATCCTTGCAACAAAAAGGGAAGAAGTTCGAATGAACAAAGGAATGTGCAACTAGTTTTGAGCATTTGAAGTAGTTTCTTACAAATGCTCCAATTCTAGAGATTACAAATCTAGATAAAGAGTTCGTGGTGTGTACATATACTTGCAAGAGAGGACTTCATGGGGTCCTGATGTAGGAAGGATAGGTAATATGCTATGAGTTAAGGAAATTGAATGATCATGAGTAGAACTATCTGAATCATGATCTTGAGTTTCCAACGATTATTCATGAATTATAGATGTGGAGACACTATCTTCTTGGTAGGAGGTTCATTTTGATGAGTGATCATAGTGGGTTCAAGTATTTGTTTGACCAACCTAATATGAATTCCAGAAAAGCTAGGTGGTTGGCTACGCTTAGTGAATTTGACTTCGAGATCATGTACATTAAGGGTAAAGAGAACAAGGTTTCACATGCTCTTGGAAGAAGTGTAGAAATTTCTCACTGTAGATCAATATATTATGCAATATACTAAAGCAAAATACAAGATCTACTTCTACAACAAACTTGCAGAAGCTTAATTGAATTTGAGCAAGATCAATTAGAGCACATATAACTGAGAATGAGAAAGCAATCACACATGAAAGCAGAACAATACTCTGGGGAAAGCCTCAGCTAAAAACCCCGATCTCTGTATTATCATACAAGTGGAAATATGTCCGGATTACACAAAGCATTAGCTCACAAGCTATCCAGTTCTCAGTACAATCCCTCTGTTGCTAATAGATAGTTAAAGGCTTCTGACAAACCTTTTCCTCTACCCTCCAAGCCTCCAATTTCTTTGTGCAGTTTCTCCTAGGGTCCAATGTTGCCACCTGTGTGTAATTACCTCACACATTGCTCACTAACCTCTAAATTAACTGTGAAATCCTGAAGGAGATAATTCCTTCTACATGGATGAGTTTCCTATATAGGAAAAATCCTCCAAATGATAGTACAATGTCCCTTCCTCTGATCTCAACTAGGTCTCTTACTGAACTGACATACATGAGTTATTTATGAGAGAATATTCACTTATCTGGAGAGTAGCAGTTACATGCATGCAAGCATTAACTAACTGAACTCACAATTAATTCCAAAAATTGTTGGAGCTAATCTAACTGGACTTAACTCAATTAACTAAGCTAACTAATTACATCTCAAAGTACAACTCATCGTGATCTCCTTTAATCAAGGGATAACTTCCTCAATCAATGGAGAAACTGTTGCATGTCTTCACATAGACTTTATGTTTGATTTTTTACAATTAATTAACTCAAGATGAATTAATTAATTATTTTATAAAAAACTACTAAGATCAAATTCAAATTTTACTTCTCAATCTTAGTTCAGGGACTAACTAAAATTGGAATCCATCTCGAAATGTTATTTATAGCAATTCTATTTTTAGCACTTCCATTTTTCATTCCTTGTTGCTATGTCCAACAATGGTACCCGAATTGTTATTTATAGCAATGCTATTTTTAGCATTTCTTGTTGCCATTTTCAACACTCCCTCTCAATAAGAAAGGCATTCAACTCGAACCTAATCTTGAACCTTTGGAGTGTTCTGCATGCAACACTTCTCCCAAGTGTTATTGCTCTAGCAACTCTAGAAACAAAAAAATCTCCCAACTGACCTCCCTGTTGAGCTAGAAACACCCTCTAATGTTGAAGCTACCACTTCTGTTGACAAGTGCGCCCTCAATGACCTATGAGCTACTACAACACTCCATGCATCTCACACCATTGCACACCTCTCTGTGCCATCCTACACTGGTGCAACACTCTTGTGCCTCTCACATTGTTGCAGCTTACTAGCTTTGCACTGTCTTAGGATTCTTCCACTGTAGCTCTCTCTGCCACTCCATCTGCATCTTCCTCTACCCACTCAGCCAGTCCTACTACTCCTCGTCGAGGCTCTTGTAGCAAGGTCTAATCAAAGAGGTTGGGTACCTCAATGATCCTGCCCCTATTCCATCCTTCTTGGGACTGTCACTCCACATCGCCCCACCTCCTACCTGGAGGTATGGATGCATGTGCTCCCTCTGCCCATTTGGCTCAAAATCTCCCCCTACTGGAGGTCTCTGCATGAGTGGATGCCTCCACTCGATCTCCTCTCGGCTTCTCCAATTGTGGCTGCTCCACAACCTCCTGAAGTTGCTTCACCAATTGTGGCTCCTCAACAATTGTCTGAGACTTCTTCTGGCACTGCATGTTGAGAGGTAATGTACTCTCCCTCTCAACCACCAAGTCTCCATTAGTTTCCTTGCTCCTAAAGGATTTGCATGCATCTTGAACCTCAAGAGCATATAGGTTCTTGAATCGTGAACCGATATGCTTCACTTTTCTAGTGGTGATGTGTCGAAGGAAAACCTTTCCGTTATTGAAGACTACATCATAGCTTTTGTCTTCCAGCATTGCGATCGACTCCAAATGTTTCCTCAATCCTGGTACATATTTGACATCAGTCAAGGTAATGTGAGCTCCATGCTCCCTCTTAAAAACAACCATGCCTACACCTAAGACACTATAATTTTTATCATTACCCATCGCTATGAGTTTCTGGAGATCTTTCTCCTCCAATGTACTGAACAAAATCTTGTCGCCGGTCATGTGGAAAGAAGCTCCACTGTCAAGAAACCAACCACATCCCACCATGGATGAAGCCATGCATATGAAGAGTGTGAAATCCAACTCAAACTATGAGGCCAATGCCTCACCTTCTGATCCTTCCAAGGATCCCTTCTTGGATTTCTTCAGTGGACAATTTGTAGCAAAATATCCCACCTCATGACAATGAAGGCATCGCACTTTCGATTTGTCAAACTTCTTCCCACCATGGGAATAATTGGATTTGGGATGAGAATCCTTCTCCTTCCCTTTATTTTCCTTACTCGCTAAGGCACAATTTTCTTCATCCTCAGATGAAGAAGATCCATCTCTGGTGCTTCTCCGTATCTCCTCCTGCATCAGATCTGACCAAAGTCATTCCCAATCTAGAAGTTTCTCTCTTCTGTTTACCAAGTCTTGGTAGCTATGCTAGCTCTTAGGAAGACCAAGGAAAGCTAGACTCACCATGTCGTCATCGGCTATCGTGATCCCTACACTTCCAAACTCATCTCTGTAGGCGATGAGCTTGTTCAGATATGTAGAGATCATGTCACCCTTTTCACACTTGATTTTCCAAAGCTTGTCTTTCAGCGCCAGCTTCCTCTAATCGTTGCTATTCCGATATAGATCCTTCAATTTTTTCCACATCGAAAATGGTGTCTCCTTCCCATGGAGACTTGAGACTATGTGGTCTCGAACTCCCTACAGAAGGATTCTCCTTGCTCTAGCCACACATTTCTTCCATTCCGCCAATTCTGTACCATTAGCTGCTGTCGGCTTGGGGACTTCTTGATCAATGAATTCCTTTAGACTATTATCCTCTAATATTGCTTCCATGCGATCCTTCTAGGTTATATAATTCAAGCTGCCATCAAGGGCATACTCAAGTCTTAAACCATTGAACACCATTGGTGAAATTGAGATGTGATAAGAACTCAATTTCTATATTCAGGAACCTCAAACTTTGAACTTCTCCCTTCTTGTATACTATTCTTCGCTTTGATCACCTTTGCTCCAATACCATGTAGAAATTTCTCACTGTAGATCAACAAATTATGCAATATACTAAAGCAAAATACAGGATCTACTTCCACAACAAACTTGCAGAAGCTTAATCAAATTTGAGCAAGATCAATTAGAACACATATAAATGAGAATGAGAAAGCAATCACACATGAACATAGAAGAATACTCTAGGGAAAGCCTCAGCTAAAAACCCTTATCTTTGTATTATCATACAAGTAGAAATATGTCTGGATTACACAAAGCATTAGCTCACAAGCTATCCAGCTCTCCGTAAAATCCCTCTACTGCTCATAGACAGTTAAAGGCTTCTCACAAACCTTCTTCTCTGCCCTCCAAGCCTCCTATTTCCTTGTGTAGTTTCTCCTGGGGTCGAATGCTACCACCTGTGTGTAATTACCTCACACACTGCTCACTGACCTCTGAATTAACTGCGCAATCCTGAAGGAGATAATTCCTTCTGCAATGGATGAGTTTCCTATATAGGAAAATTCCTCCAAGTAATAGTACATTGTCCCTTCCTCTGATATCAACTGGGTCTCTGACTGAACTAACATGCATGAGTTATTTATGAGAGAATATTTAGTTATATAGAAAGCAGCAGTTACATGCATGCAAGCTTTAACTAACTGAACTCACAATTAATTCCACAAATTCTTGGAACTAATCTAACTGGACTTAACTCAATTAACTGAGCTAACTAATTACAACTCATCTTGATATCCTTTAATCAAGGGATAACTTCCTCAATCAATGGAGAAACTGTTGCATGTCTTCACATAGACTTCCTGTTTGATTTTCTACAACTAATTAACTCAATATGAATTAATTAATTATTTTACAAACAACTGCTAAGATCAAATTCGAATTTTACTTCTCAATTTTAGTTCAAGGACTAACTAAAATTGGAATCCACCCTGAAATGCTATTTATAGCAATGTTATTTTTAGCAGTTCCATTTTTCGTTACTTTTTGCTATGTCCAACACTGGTACCCAAACTACTATTTATAGCAATGCTATTTTTAGCATCTCTTGTTGCCATTTTCAACAAGAAGAGTGCAGGTAAACCACATTGCAACTATGAATTCATATCGGATAGACTTGTCGAAGAAGATGTTATAGGCAAGGCAATGGGATGACAAGTACCAACAACTTAACCACATGTTACAATAAAAGGGTACATGAGAACAGGATGTGGATTGCCATCTCACGATAGATGCTTTGGTCAAATTTAGGGACATGATCTATGTGCTGGACAACAGTGAGCTCAAGAAGCTTATATTGTGGGAACTTCATTTTAGGTCATATTCAGGTCACCCAGGATATCAGAAGACATTGATGATGGTTAAGAAGCTCTACCATTGGATGAACTTAAAGAAAGAGGTGGCTAAGTATGTTTCAATATCTTTAGATTGTCAGCAGGTAAAAGTAGAGTGTAAGTATCAAAGTGGTTTGTTGCAGTCGATTCCGATTCCGGAATGGAAATGGGAGGACATTTCCACGGACTTCATTACATGTTTTCCAATGACATCTAGATAACATGATTCTATTATGATTTTGGTTGACAGGTTGACTAATATATCTCACTTCATTCTAGTGAAGTCTACGAATTCAACTAGTGAGGTTACATGGTATTCTTAGGAAGATTGTGTCAGACAGAGATGCCAAGTTCACTTCCAGGTTTTGGAAGGAGTTGTTTGTAGGTTTGGGCACTGAGTTAACCTCCAATACAACTTATCATCCATAAACAGATGGATAGATAAAGAGGGTCAAGAGGATTCTTTAGGACATGTTGAGGATGTATGTCATGCACCAACAAAGGAGGTGGGAGGAGTATCTTCCACTGGAAGAGTTTGTGTACAATAAATGGTATTAGGAGTCTTTGAAGATGAGTCCATTTAAGGCCATTTATGGGTAGAGATGTAATACTCCCATAAATTGGAGAGATCCAATGAAGAAGGTATTGATTGGACCAGATATGCTGGTAGAGATGGAACATGAAATGCAGGTTATTAAGAAGAATCTAAAGGCAACACAGCATAGGAATAAGAGTTATGTAGATCAACACAGGTTATTTAAGGAGATACAAGTTTAGGAACATGTGTACTTGAAAATCAAGCCCAAGAAGAGTTCATTGAGGATTAGATCATGTGCCAAGCTGACACCTCAATATTAGGAATTTCGAGATCCTTGAGAGAATTGGACATGTGGCATACGAACTTGCACTACCTTCGACAGTGGAATCCCATGATGTTTTCCATGTGTCGTTACTAAAGAAGAATGTGAAAGATGTTGATCATGTGATTTATTAGTCTTTATTTCAGGTGGAACTAGAAGAAGAATTCTAGTCAGAACCTTTGTGCAATTTGCAGCGAAAGATTCTCACGATCCATAATCAATAAATCGAGCAACTTAAAGTGAAATGGAAGCACTTTGGGCTGGATAAAGCTACATGGGAAATGGATGATTAAATGTAGGCTATCTATCCTTCTCTATTTTCTCGTTGAGAAGATGTATTCTGATATATGTTTTGATGTTGTGTTTTGGTTATGTCTATATGTATGCATATGCATGTAAATATCACATCGAGTTGTGTTATAGAGCTCCAATAAGTGGTACAGTGTTCATGTTATGATGGTCATGGTCTCAACAATATGATATGGTGTAAATGTTTCATTGAGATGTGTTATAAAACTCCATGGGAAACATGTGTTTTGTTGGTTTATAAATGTCATTGAAAACCAAGGATGGTGTTCCCCCAAGGGGGATGGGTTTGTAACAACCCCTAGCTGATTTCCTATGTAAATAAAAAAAATAAGACTAAGGTCACGGGACACGTATTCCAAGTTGAATGTTCAGGAAACATAGTGATGGGGATTACTTGTGATTAATTTATGGCTATGTAAATTAGCAAAGGAAAAGTGGCATTAATTTATAAAAATAAATGGAAAATAGGAGAAAAAAGAATGTGAAATGTCACAAATTTGCATGAGAGTAAATTGAAGGAAAACTAAAGGAAAATGAAGAAAATAGAGGCCTTAATAATAAAAATCCTTCTTAGTATCAGTTCACAACCTTTTTTCAATTTTATGTTGGATCTCTCTTCTATTCTCTCATACTCTTGCACACTTAGAGAAATTTTGGAGAATACTTGGAGCATGCTTGGAGCACTCTAGTTTTTACTTAGATTGGAGAAGGAGGGAAAGCGAAACCAGGAAAGCACAAGGGAACAATTGGATAAACAACTATAGTTAGGTTCCTTTGCAAGTAATAAGTTGCATGTGTTATTTCCTTGTTGATTTATGGATGCATGGTATATGCATGTGATTTTCTAGTTATGTGTTGTCATTGGCATGGAGGATTGCCTGAATCGATAGTGGTTTTAAACTTGTGCCATTTCCTAGATAGCCATGGTGTTGTGGGTTTTTCAATTTGATTGTTTTTTTTGTTGGTGATCATAATTCCTTATGGTTGTGGGTTGGAAGAAATGCTCTAGAATCCTTGGAACGACTTGGCTTGAGTTACTAGTCTTGAATCCTAGGTTGGGGAAAACACTTTGGAGCCCTTGGTGGGTTGATTTACTAGTCCCTAGAGCTAGGTTGGACAAATTCTCTAGAGCCCTAGAAGGATGTGGGTTGAGTTACTAGTTCCTTGACCCCTGGATAGCTTGGTTAGAGATTGATCTAGTTGGTATTAGTGATGTCCGACTATGAGGTGTAACCACTAGTTGAGCGTAGAGGTTGTTTAGCCTCTAGAAGCCCTGGTTTGGTTTGTCTTGGTTTATTCCATGAGATCCCACATTCATGCTTGGAACATGGTTTGAGGGTGATGCAATGAAAGAGAGATCTGGTTCAACCCAATCTATGGTCGCGTGGTATATGGAAGTCCCTTACTTGGTTGGTATATTCATATTTTAATAAGTGCTATTCTATTATTGTGATTCATGTATAATTTTTGGAAATATGTTGGTGTATTATGGATGGATTTCCATGGTTTATATTTTGGTTATTTTCTGGCTATATGTTGTTCATATGATTTGTATCTTCTATGGCTCTTGTCATGAATTGTTTATCTAATGATCAATTGATGAATTTATGGACTAATAAGTGTTGTTTTTATGTGGAGAGGACATAACGCCTCCTCGGCTATTTTCAGAAGAATCTCATACTTTTATCATCAAGTATGCATTCATCATATCTAGCTTACATGTTTTCCATGTGTTTGACGAAATGTTTCTTGTGTTCTAGGAAGTCTAGGTCAATTTCTGCCTTCAATTTTGTATTTTTAACCTTTTTGTCATGTCATTAATGATTCTAATAATTTTCATAAAGTTATGGGCAGTGGTTTGGAGGCTAACCTGGAATTGAGGCTCAAATATTGGGACCGCACCCTTTGAACTGGACAATTTGGGTCACAACCGCATTTAGGTAGGCTTGTGAGTGTGGTTGGAGGCCTCCAATTGCATGGATTCCTTGTCATGCATGTGGTTGGGGGTTAAGTTGTGTGAAAAAGATCCCTAGCTCAGGGTTTGGTCACTTGGGGTGGTTCTTTGGCCCTTGAGTGTCTGTGTAGCCCTGTGGAATCTTGTGAGTTCTCAGTTGGTGGTCAATTTAAGCCCCACTTCCTTAATTGGAACTAGGAGGTGAGGTCATGTCATAGTAAATCTTCCTCCCATTTTTACCCTAGTAGGATGGTGAAATTGAGTAAATATGGGAGGGGTGGTTATAGAAATCTTAACCAAATCACTTGGAAGAGAAAATTTTGAAAATTTTAAAATGATGCTTGGACTCAAAAACACCCACTCAAATTAAGTGGGAAATTTTACATACATAATCCTTTGGATTTTTTTGTTGTTGTATGTAATTCAAAGGTATTTGAAATGAACAATCTTAAGGAAGAACAATAGTCTCTCATGAAATGTGAAGAAAGTAGCCACTTACTTTTATATACATGCATGCTTTGAGTTACTGAATATCACAAAGTTGTAGAGTTATTCCTCTTCCCATCCCGATTTTCTTAGAATCCATGGCACATATAGTTCTATATGCCCTAATGGTTGTAATGCCTAATTGTCTCATCACTTTTTAAAGGAATGAAATCAGTTGTTGCTCCTAAATCTAGCATATAGTTGTTGCTTCTCCCAACTTGACTACCTTGTCTTCTTGTTAAATTAATATCTACACAAGATGAGAAGATTGCAATTCACTCAAAAGTGCCATTTCAATTCAGGTATTGTAAACCTAGAATTAGTAGGTAATGAAAGGTACAAATTAAATTTATTCCTAGAGCAAGCAAGTTCATAAAGCTTCCAATGTCTAAGGTTTGGTCTTGGAAGTCTCCTTTGAAAGTGATTCTATAAGAAGAGAGGTATTTTTGGGTTTCCTGTTGGAGAGTTTTTTTACCCTGGCTTAGAGCCTATATCTTGTATTCATTTTTGTATGGTTGTGATATTTATAGTTTCGGCTTTTATTTGATGATAATAACACAAAATAATCAAGAACAAGTGTAACATAATGTCACAAGTGAATTTCATGTAATGGAAAATGGAATTAAAATCCACCCTAATCAACTTTCCAACATGGTATCATAGCTAAGGATGAAAACATTGGCAGCTAGAATATCACTGAAAGGACTTGTACATTACTCCAAGAAGCCAAGAAAAAAATTGTCTACATCAGCTATGAAGTATGAGACAACTAGACTAAGATCCGATCTAGAAGGGGTAATTTCTAGGCTACCGTTGTGTAAATTGAAATAAGATCATACCTCTAAAATAAGGCTACAACCCTAGGCTTGGAATATGAAATTTATGAGGTAGTCATGTCACGATTTCAAGAGATCCAAAAAGAACATAAAGATCACTAAGGAAGAAGAGTTAAGGCAGAGCATTTTTGCGGATTGTTTTATGTATAAGATTGTAGATTTTTGGTACTATATTGAGATCTCCTTGGAATTTGAAGAAGAGTCGGGTCAAATTAAATCAAATATGGTCCATTGTTATTCCAACTACAGTGAGTATAAATATTTGAACCAAGTCCTACTCCATGTGCAATAAATCCATGGATTTTGATATTATTCAAAGCATGAAGGCCATTGAACTAAAATAGGTTGAGTACTCCAAGAAGAGCTATATCCTACGAAAAAAGGAATTTCATAAAATCAATATTGGGAAGCCTACAATAGAATAGGAATAGCCCTATAGTGCTCTAAAGAGAAGAAACTTGATAAGGAATATAGAATGGATCTTAGAATGAAATTATAAGCCTAGATTCAAGGTCTTTGACATGAATGTAACAGACCCTATCCAAAAGGATCAAAAGTTGCATATGTGGTAAATACGCTTCATTTCAAATATATCATCAAGGAGGGCAAAAGATTGATGTAGCAAAAGAAGCAACAATTGATCATCTTGAGAAAGAATCTTGACTTGAAATTCTCTTGAAGGTAGTATTGATAAAGAGACTGTGACAATAGTGGAAGTGACAATTCCTTGAACTATAAGATCAAGTTTTAAGATCTTGAAGAAGGCATTGTAGTAGCTTCCTATGACTATAAAGGACAACGATACGTTATCCTTATAAAGAAGGATTTCTAGCAACTTCCAATAATCATGGAAATCAACAATACATTAAACAATGTGTCATCAAATATTTGAAAAAGAAGGAGGCATGAGGTATGTACAAATTTTCTTTATGTCAATTTCAAGTTATAAAGGGCTTATTTAGTAATTAGCTTTTTGTAAGACTAGAATCTAGGGTTTTAAAGGTTTTTGCATCTAGGGATTGACAATACTATAGGATACTTGAATTAGAAAACCTTATGAGGTAAGTAACCCTAACCTTAATAGAAACCCTAGCTACTAAATTTTAGGCTTTGCAAGGAAGATCTAGGGGCTTATGGTAACATATAGTGAGGGTGGAATTAGATCAATTTTAGTGTATGACACAAAAACCTTAGGGTTGACATTTCAAAGAAGTCAAGGAATGTAGAGTTTGTGTCTAAGAGCTCTAGGAGTACACTCTCTAAGAAACCCATGAAAACCATAGATCATCATCATGTCTTTGTTTTTGTATATCCTACTTGGTTGCACTTAAAGTTATAGATACATAAAGAAAGAAAGATAAGGAGGAAGAAAGGTCAAATCAAAGCTTGACGGAAGGGGGGGATGGTAAGGATATGAAAGGATCTAATGATAAAGGAGTAAGCATGCATCATTGCATTAAAATCTTGTTTTTGTATGGCGTCATAGAAAGAAGCATGTAGTATATCTAGTTTCTACTTGATTGAGTCGCTTCGCAAAAATGATCTAGTATTTCAAGAATAAGAAGCCTTGAGGACCATCTTGAATAAGTGTTCATCCATATAGTGTCTAACATTATGTTAGAAGTAGTCATTTTGTGCCTAAAGTGGATTTGATCACAATCCTATAAGAGTCATCATTATGGAAGACTCTTGGAAGAATGATTATGACAATATTAGTATACATTCCGTATAGTATGGAAATAATACTCTTGAAGGATGAAGGAATAAAATTATTCAAGTTGTAGGCTCATTTGATGTAAGATAGTTGGTCAAGGACATATAGCTAGATGATTATATGAAAGATTGAATGCATGTTTAATTTTTTTTAAGATATGATTTATATACACATAATCTTGTAAGAAATGATTGGTCTTGAATTATGCATGATGAATATTTCATTTGATGCCTTAAAGGATGATTTTGGATTACTCTAGAATGGATAAAATGCTAAGACTTTCTCCCATCAACATCAAAAGAAAATGTTAACTTGGTAATCAAGTTTTATCCTTGGGAACTCTGATGAAAGAATGAAGACTCGAGTGGGGATGGATCATGAGAATGTTGAGGAAAAAGTTGTCATGATGAGGCAAGTCTAATGTTGATATTTTTATTGGTTATTGGTTAACATATTGTTTTGCTACCTAAAATAATGTTGCAATAATTCATGAAGAGTTGAAGCAAATTCAACTATATGGAAAAAAAATTGAGGGAATCCCAATGATAGGAAACTATGAAGTCAAGATGTGCTCATATTTGGTAGTAGTGCAAGAAGATAAACTGAAGGTAAAAGGAATCATTTTCTTGAGGAAGAAAAAAAGGCTAAATTTGATTTAGCCTTGGTCAAATTGATAAAATTCAAAATTTCCACATTAGCAGACAACTTGGAGGAAACTAACTAAGGTGACATGGCTCTTGTCACTCAGTTAGCCTAGTAAATTCAAGTTAGTGGGCTTGGAGTTCAGTTTGCATGTGTTGATTGCTAATTTGTAGCAATCTAGTTCAGTTATTTCTAGTTGTACTCACTTAAACTAGTTGGAAGTCAGTTGTGCCATGGGACAACATTCTAACTCAAATATCATCCAGTCAACTGATAAATCAATCAAAAATAGCTCATGCATGCTGTTAGGGTCCTATAATAATAGGATTCATAATTGTGAATTGGATATGGTTAGTCTTGTAATATTGTACATACTTTTTCTTTCTGCAAACTGTTTTCTCATATTAAAATTAAAAAATGTAAAGAGGGTATGTCCTAAAAGAATAATCAAAGGACAAAAAGAAAGGAAAAGATCAAAAAAGTAAAAAAATATGAACCCCAAAAAAGATAAAAATAGATCATGAAAGTGTGCAAATTCAAATGCCACTCCTTTTACTTTACTTTGCAAAATAACATTGTGTGCAGCTTGTCAAAAATGCCATAATCCATGATGGTCAAATAGTTTAATCCTGACTCATTCATGCTTTAAATTTCATGTTGATAGATAGAGAATAAAGATCTAGCCAAACTGTTTAATCTTGGCATATCAGTAGTTAGGTAGAGAATAATAATGAGCTCATCAGTTTAATCTAAGCCATTGGAAGTTATAAGGTTAGAATTAGATAGCTTGCTTATCAAAAGAAAAAGAAATAAATGGCCAGCAAGTTAAAATTCATCCAATGAATGAATAGAAAATGTTAGGGTAAATAAAGGGTAGGTAGAAGAAATGTCGCAAATGAACAAGTTTGCTAAGTCAAAAGTGCATTCATCATGCTTAATCCTATTTTTCATGTGCAAGAGGAATTGTGAAAGAGAAAGGACATTCACTAAAATCTTATTTACTATTTTCCCCTCATTTTATTAGACCCACACATACTTCTTTGCTAATTTCCCCTCATCATCCCTTCATTACTTGTAAAAACCCTTTCCCTTCATTTTGACCTTTTATCCCTTTGTTTCACACATTTCCTAGACATTACCATTCAAAAATCATTCCCCCTTCCCAAAACCCCTTTTCCCTAGTGTGAAACACATTTCCATCACAACTAGTACTTCCCCCCTTATTAATTTCCATTTTCCCCTTAAAAAACCCACAAAACCCTTTATCCTAAGTTTTTCCTAAAGTCTCGCTTTATAAATCCCCCACGTTATATTTTCCCGAAACATTTTTTAACCCACCAACCCTTGGTGCAATTAAAAAACCCTACCATATAACCCATGGTCCCACCTTTATTAACCAACAAATTATATTAAAAATCTCATCATTACCTTTTAATTAATTACAATTCTTTGTAATCAAACCCCGGGCCCAAACAACCACTTTCTCGACTCTATCCGTGCAACTCAACTACGCGATATCCCTCCAATCTCCCACCCCAAGATCCAACAGTGCACAACCATATCGCGTAGATTCATCGTCCGATAGTTAACGACCTGAGAGCATGCAAGATTCGCAGTTTTGGGCAGGCACTATTCTACTACGTGGTAGCGCCTAGTTATATCGCGTGCTTGCAAAAAATATCGCCCGCCATCCAAAAGTGGTGCGATATCGTAGAAAACCACCTCCTCGCCTAAACCAAAACCGCCCATTGTTCATTCAATAAATCTCGTGCCAAAATGTAACCATTATTAGTTAAAAGGCCGAAAAAGCCCCAATTTGCTCTTTTCGCTCATTTTCACTGTAAACCTCTGCGAAACCAATTCTGACACCCTGAACCTCTGAGCAACCAATTTAGCCACCTTTTGCCACTCGAATATGTTGCAGACACCAAATTGAAGTAGCCAATTGATAGCTGGAGCCTCATTACCTTCTGTAGCTACCACAGAAACCCATCTGCACACCAAACTATCAAATTCTAGGTATTCTTGATATAACCAGAACGACCCTGTAATTTGAAGTTATACACAATAATTATCCAAGGTTAATTAATTAAATTAATTTAAAAACCTTCCTAAACTCAAGAAAATTTATTGTGCACCCAAACCCATTTTTACATACGGTTATTACTCTCTACATTGTTCCAGACCTTCAGACCTTACCCGTAAAAGCCACAAAAAGAGTAATTCAATTGAATAAACTAAATTGTGGCTTCCCAAACCTCTTTGATTATAAGACCTCTGCAAACCTCTCACCTGGACATTGACCACCTTCCATTAACTGACAGGGAATTTCAAATCAAGGACATTGTTTCCCCTGCCTACCTACTGAAATTCCACTATTGGAGTAAAGACAAGTTTTTGAACCAGAATGATGGCATTCACCTATGGGAGTCCAATTTGCCCAAGTACTTGTTCCAAAATGTACACCCATTCCAAAAATCATCCAATTCTACCAAGCTTGTTATATCCCCAGTCAAAGAGCCAAAGTGACCCCTGACCAACATGTTTTATTCACTATTACAATAGAATCAATAAATCAAATGTTGTAGATCTAGACAGGCCCAAATGAGACCTCACTTTCCATTGAAGGCTTACTTGAACTCTACATCAAGCTAGACCTTCCCAAGAAGGCTCATATTTTTCAAACCTTCATTATAAAGGAGTCTCATACTCCAACAGATAGTCCTCCATATGCTACCACCATTTTTTTCTGAGAGAGGCAAACAAATTATAACCATGCTATCTTGCATTCTTGGGTACACCACAGATGAACATTTGGATGAGGTTGTCCTTGCTTTCCTTTCTATATTTTTCCCAATAAAGCCTCTTGCTACAATTTACAGCTATGCTTAGTTCATAGCAAACAGAATCCATGAACAATTCATCAGACTACCAAATGAGAGATTCTTCAAATATTCATCAATGTTATTTCATATGTTCTTGTACATTCAGTCAGACAAATTTGTAGTCAGCATTTAGAAGTTAGACACCAAAGGAAATCCAAGATCTGTCATCTATTAGATACCATTGATACAAAGATACTGCACTATTTTTTCTTATAAATACTTCATTGATTCATTTGTACATCTAGCTATGAACATGCTAACCAGTAGCTATAAACCCAGGATCAGTTAGGAGATAAAGAGATTTTTATAGTTGGCAAGAATAGTAGAGTGGGAGACTAGTATCTATATCAGGACCACACAGAAATTAGGATATATGAATGCCAACTTACTCCCTACAAACTGCCCAAATACCTTCCCATGAGGATATTTGCATTAGAGTACTTTAGGTAGATTACAAACTCTGATGAAGTTAATTTCCTATCAGCTAGGAAGAAGACCCAGTTTAAAATGAAAAATTAATTGGGCCTCTTTATTTGTAATAATAGGGAAGCTATACTAGAGGCAAATAAAATTTACAGCAGATGAATTTCAAGAGCATTTTTATGTGGCAATATGACCCTCATGGAGTCATAAATAAACTAAGGCTCAAAGTCAAATTAAGTCCTTTCATACATAATCCTAGACCAGACATTGAGAGATTTGTCAACCAGTCAGAATGGTTGGAAAACACTTTGATAGATGTGGAGAGTACTGTAGTAGATGTGAAGAATACTTTGATAGATGTGGAAAAGCAGATTGATACTAGTTCCTTTCTACAGGTTCCATCCCTAGAAGAACAGATGAATATTCCTCCTATTTTACAGACTCGAGCCAATGAAGACATAAATGCAAAAAGAACCATGGAAGAAGGTTATAGCTCAGTAATGGACACTACAAATGACCAATTTGAGATCAGTTACAAGAAGAGGCCCAAGCTTAATCTTGTAACTAAACAAGAAGACACCATTAACACAGTGGAAATCACTGACACTGAAACAATGGTTGGAAGGAATAAAGGCCCAACAGCTTTAGAAGAAACACACCAGCCTTCTACCTCAAACATCCAACTTATTGAAAAACAACTTAGCATTGAAGTCTCTTCGTCTAGCAAGCCTGTGGATAAAGAAAAAGATATTAGGGAGAAGTACAAATAAAATAAGTTGAGAAATGAGGCATTAAAGGCTGAGACTTATGCCCAGTACCTTAAGCAAATGCCTACAAATCAAAATAGATTAATGTCAGCCTTTGACATTAAGACAGGTAAAATGCAAATGACATCCATGCAACCTATAGTACAACAACCAAGATCATCAGAAAACTACAAGAAGAATGAATTTGAAGTTTTGGCTAGGGATGTTCACCCTATTGACCAAATTGAGTTCCACAAACAAGCAAGTGAGATGATTTATTCCACCATGACAAATAAAGCTATGGCTGTGCACAAACTCCAAAACTCACTAGATAATGTCACAACATAGTATAAGTTGGAAGAGGCATCCTCGCAGGCCAAGAATAATAGAATCAAGTCACTAGAAGAGTTGGTGATTAAGCTTGGGTATAATCCCAATGATGTCAAAGCTGTAGAGAAATTGATAAAGAAGAAGAATGAGGATATTGCTGCTTTAAAGAAGTAACTGAAGTTGCCTCATTCAGAGCATCCACAGACCAAGGAGGTCCTTGAAAGTCAAAATCAATAAGAGGAGATGATGGACCTCATTCTCCAATTAAATGATCAATTGAAAGAAATGGAGAAGGAATTGGACAACTTAATACAACTCAAACAAGCTAGCCTTGAGACAGCCACTACCACTACCATTCCCACAGTGACTATAGCAGTTCCATGAACCTTGGCAGCTTCACTGGCCCCCACAGCTACTCTGGCTACATCACTTCCAGCTGCAACAACATCTACATCAACAACATGTTCAACAACAACAAAAACTCAACCAAGTGATGAGGAAAGAAAATTGGTCAAAGCAATGGAGGACATGTCCATCCAGACCACAAAGATAAATAAACTAAAAGAACAAATAACAAGTTTGGAGGATGAAAAGAAAATGGCACAGATAATGCACAAGAATGAAATTCAGAAATCAACTAGGTTGACTGAAAGAATGAAGAATTTGGAGAAAGAGCTAACATTGAAGGAGCCACTTGCCCAAGTTAAAGAACAATTATGGTCTAATATCATTGGCTCTGTCAATGATATTTGGCCATCTATACAAGTTTTCTTTAAACAAAACGATTTAGTCAAAGAGGATACAAAAGCAATTCAGAGAGTTAAGGCTGAACTTAGAGACATTCCAGAAGAAGCCACCAAAATGATCCACTTCCTTAACTCTAGAAATAAATATGAATTGTAGGAGCTAGACATAGCTGACAGGACTGGCACCATAATAGAGGTGAAAAAAGTGCTCACCAAGGGGAATTTAATGATGAGCCTTGAGGACAAATGCCAAACCATGCAGCTGGCTATAAACATGTTCATGGTTAAGTTTGATGCTTTAAGGCAAAAAGGTCTACCAAATCCCTTGGTGATAAATGACAGACTAATGCCACATGAAGACTACAATAAGAAAATCAGAGAGGTGGCAAGAGATCAAGCCAATAATTCTTCCATGAAAGGGATGCCTACAGGAAAGGTTCTATACCAAACATTTGAGAACCTATTTTACCTTGAGCATGAGGTAGAACACCTTTTTGTGAATAGACCCACCTTTGCAAAGTACACCGAAACAGATGAAATCTACAGGAAAATGGTAAATATCAAATCACTAGATGCAGATATTTGGGAGAAATTAAATGACTTACTGTAAAAATGCAAGGTAAAAGTCAAAACAGAGCAGTAAAAGAAAAGTAGAAGGCCAGCTCAAATGAAAGAGTATCAGTTAAAAGACAAAGTAAAAAAGAACAGTCAGTGTGGAAGACCAATATCAAAGGAGAATAAGCAACAAAGGATCAAAGAATAATATAGTAGAGCCTAATAAACAGGGGAAGATTGCAACAATTGAACATCTATCTCTATCTTCTTGCTTGAAGATATTTCTTTTTCCTAGATTAATTCCCAAGACAATTTGGGATATTTTGTAAACTATTCTTGTATAAATACTTCATAATTCGAAGGATAGAGGTGTGGATTGCTAGACATTTCTATAGTTGTATTGATCTATAACCTGAGGGTTCATTGTACCAATTTTTCAAGTCATCAAACTGGACTGAGTAATAAAGAGATTGCATTACAGGATTCATGTGTTAAGCTACTTCAGTGAAGTATTTTCTTTTGTCAATTTGTTATTTTCTTAAGTATTTCACAAACTTGCATTTTATCTAAATTGAATGAATTAAATGGAATTGTATTACAGAATTTACTTAAGTACATTCTATCTTGAACAGTTAATCATTTTAATGTTTTCTTTTGATATCTAGATTAGGGAATCCTTCATTTCTCCCTAGTTTCGATTGACCCCTACCATTTCCTTCATTATCTGGTTTACGGAACACTTAATTGCTCCTTGGATCCGATTGAAAATCACTTCACCATCCAACCTTAAGATCTAAAATTACTCAGCTACCTTGCCCTGTAAACACTATCTTTAGAATTTGATCCAGTCCTATTTTCTTGACACTTGAACCCATAGCCCATTAGTAAAAGACATCCCTCTATCCATCTAAGTCAGTGATCCCACCACCAAATATAAACCAAAACCCAAGTACAATCATAACTAGCCTAGAATCAATTAACTAAACAAAGTTAAATCATAAAGAGAGAGCCCTCTCTGAGCATTAGGAAGGCTAGATCCTAATATCCAAAGCAGGTTTGTAGTTACCTCTATCATTTATTTCATAACAACTCTGGAGAAATTTTGTAGTGATAACACATGCAAGGAATTCAAATTGCTCAGTTGTGGTGGTGATTCCAAGGTAGTGTAACATTAGTTGTAGACTAGTCTTGAGTGTACAAGTTTTGCATGCAATCAATGATAAATTCTTGGGAATTGCAAAATCAATTTGGAGAAAATTCATAAAGAATAGGGGCCAATTTCCTCATGATTTGTGCAAGGAAATAAGAGCTCTAGTGGAGGAAGAAATTGATTAATTATGGGTCAAAGCTTTTCATTGAGAAGAGAGAAAAGTTATTCACTTGCAGGTTGAGCTCAGAGCGAGCAAGGAATTGTAATAAATTCTCTATTTTTCTGATTAATGCAAGACTTAGGCTTAATGGGTTTTTACCAATTAATTTCCCCTAGATAAATATGTGTACTTGTGTATGTGTTTGATGCATGTTTGTGAATGTTGTTCTAAATTGTGAGTTAATTTCTACGAAGAAGTAGAATAGAATTGTGTCTCTTGATTTAGATTAAATTTCTTGAGAAATTTTAATTCTATCACCATATTTATACATGGTATCAGAGAAAAATTCACATTAGAACAAGAATTTCAAAGTTTTTCCTCAGGAGGTTCGAATTTGCAACTTTAATGTAGAGAGATTTCTTAAGAGTTGGGAGAATGGCCTTCAATGGACTAAGATTAGAGTATGTCTTGGAAGGACACTCGAATTTCATTGCCTAGAAGGATCACAAGGAGGAAGTGCTTGATGACAATGGATTGCTAGAATATGTCAAGACAAACATTCCAAAACCAGGATCAACTGATGCTTAAAAACTAGCCCAAGAGAAGAAACATGTAGCCAAGGCGAGGAGAATAATCCTAGAGGGAGTGAGAGACCACATTGTCTCAAATATCCAAGGAAAAGAAACTACTTTCGCAATGTGGAAAGTATGAATGAGCTATTCAAGAATAACAGTGGCTACAGAAAATTGGCCCTCAAAGACAATCTTTGAAACATTAAGATGTAGAAGAATGATACTATTACGCAGTATCTCTCGAGATTTACACAAGTTTGGAATGAGCTTCAAGGGGTTGGTGTGAATGTTACAGAAGATGACTTAGCGATCCTAGCTCTTCTATGACTCCCAAAAGCTTTCATAGCTACCGGGACTCAATGAATGAGAGGGAGAAATTACTGAATTGGGAATGCTTATGGTTTGATTTGGTACAAGAAGAAATCAGGTGAAATACTATAGATGGAAGTTCATCCAAGGGAGAGGATAAAGGAAATTTTTCATTGGTTGGAAAGGGAAAGAAGGGAAAAGGGAAGAAATCTCAAACCAAACTAGAATCCAACCAAGGGGGCAAGAAAAAGGACTTGTCTAAAATAAAATGCTTTAATTTTCATGAATTTGAGCATTATGTTACAAAGTGTCCACACAAAAAGTCTAGCAAGAGGAACTCAAGAAGAACAACATGTGAAGCATTGGCTTCATAGTTCGATTTAGGCATCCCCCTAATCGAATGCATGGGAAACACTGTGATGGGGAGTGTTTGGTACTTGGACTCATGTGCCTCGTTACACATGACATGGTGTAGAGAGTTTTACAGTGACCTAGAGGAGAAAGATCTCTAAATGCATATTGAGCTTGGAGATGATGGAAGGTACAATATTATTGGGATTGATACAATAACCTTTAAGAGGGAGTCGAGATCCCCTCTCCTAAAATATTTCATATTTGTACCAAGCCTGGAAAAGATCCTCATCTCTATAACATTTTTGGAAGACCGTGTCTATGATGTGATCTTCAGTAAAGGGAAAGCGTTTATGAGACACATAAATATTGGGCAGCTAAAACAGATTAGCTCGATTTATGTGAAGAACATGTATACACTTGATGTGGAAGATTGTGTTGCATTAAGTAGTAAGGCAAAGAAAGTGTAAAGACGCGATGTCGGTGAACTCTGGCACATGAGATTGGGCCATTTGCATAACAACACCTTAAAAAGTATGCAACAAATAACCACTAGCCTCATGTTGTAGGGAAAACCCAACACCCCCATTTTTTACTTAGTTCAAATAATGGGGACCCTTTCCATAAATTTTTGTCTAAATCACCTTTTAATATTTTCTTTGGTTAAGTTTCCTACAATTTTTCCATTTATTCATTTTTATCAGATTTCTATTTTGATTGCTTCATTGACTTTGGCATTTCTCTAGCTCTCTATCAGTATTCGTTTTGTCTCATTTGGTTACATGGTTTGCAAATGGTGTTAATCCGAAGTTCAATCATTTTTACCACCTGAATTAAAAAAAGTGCAAAATGTATATTATTTTAATTTTTGTAAATAAATTAGTAATTGATTGTAAATATTAATTCCTACTCAATTTCCACTAATTTTTCATTTTCACTAACGGTCCTACAAAATCGCCTTGCCAAATTGTAGAACAGTTAAAAAAACGCATTTCCAGGATCTCAGTTATTTATTCGAATTCCTAATTTTAAAAGAAATTACGAGATCCAAAATCTCAAAATTACAAAGTAGTTATAGTTCATTTTGTAGAATTTTTAATACCACTCCAAGTGGACCCCACTTCACCTGACCTCCTTTCTTTCCATAAAAAAAAACTTTCGATACAATTCTTCTAAAAATTAAAAATCCCTATATAATTCTTCCGATATTCAAAACCCTCTATTTAATTCTTCTGACATTCAAAAGTTCCGATGTCAAAATTTTAAAATATGAGCTATTTTGTTTTTGCGCACAATTAAAAAGTTATGATGTCAATCACCTCCGAACTTCAATACACTGTTATACCATGGCTACTTAATTTTATTGAAAGTATTTTTTTGCCCTCCTATTCGCCTTATGACTCCCACTTTTATCACGCTTACATCCCTTATGCCTCCCAACTTGCCACCTCACATAACGCCCTCCATTAACTCTCATGCCCACGTATAGGTTGGTTTTATATAAGGTACGTATATGTTGGTTTTTATATAAGGTTTGTTTTTGTATAATAAATATATGATATTAATATTATAATATATATATATTATAATTTTTATATAATATATATTAATTTTAATATTAATTTTTTATTTTTTTAATTAATTAAATTATGTTTATAATTAATTTCATTTTGTAATTACAATTAAATTAGTATTAACTAAACTAATTATAATTTTAATTTAGAATTATATTTTAATTTAAAAAAATCTTATTTTTGGCCTAAGCAATTAATGCAATTTGACTCCTCAACTTTGAGCTCATAAGTTGAGTTTTACTTGGCCACATGAAGTCAAGGATGGCTCGTTGGATAGATAAAGTCATAGAGAATATTTTTAAAATTGTTTCATAACCATATTTGGTTATTCAATGACTCTAAAATTTAGCAGAAGATCAAACTCCGAATTTTTAAACAAAACCAATTTTTTGAGTTTAATTTTCTTCATTCTCATTTGCTCATAAGCCTCTATTGAACGTAGATCCATTCAACTATGTTCTCCTTGACCAATTAAATATCTACAGGAATCAATGATAAACTCATATTTCCTTTTATTTATTTATTTATTTATTTAAGTTTTGAATGGAAGATGTTTTATTTCCCAGATTTGATATTTTTTTATTTTAATTTGCATTTTAATTAAATTTTGATTGGTTTTGACAGGGAAACAGTTGAAGAGATGATGAAAAGAAGATTTCAATCAATAGGATTGCTCCAATAATAGGAGAATAGAAATTTAGACCAATAAAATTGTTGGAGAATAATTACTCTTCAACAACTCTCCTATTTGTAATTCTTTTTTTAAATTTTAAATAATGGTTTGTAGAATGAGCAAGGGGCCTTTCTTCTCTATAATTCTAGAATTTTTAAAAGCACTATTGTAATGGGGATTTAGAACTATAGGTGATAGGAGAATAAATCTCAGATGTGGGGGATTATTGAGGATTTTTCTTTTGCATTTTAAATTATGTATGGAGAGAAGAACTTGCACTATTGTAGCTCTTGTTTTAACAACAGAAATTCAAGAATTTTAAAAGATTGTTGGAGATCACAGCCAGAAAAACAATTTCAATAATTTGGTATTTAAAATACTATTGCTTTAATACTAGTTTCATTTTATAATAGAAAAAATGTGTCATTTTCATTCATATTTGTGCACTATTGTCAATGCGAGTAATTTTCCTAAATAATTTGTTGTTATTTATCTTTTCTCTTGTGTGCTAAACTCTTATTTCTAAGTAACTATTTACTCAAAAATCAGTGTTTTAATTCCAATTTAACAAACAGTTATATTTTATGAACTATTTTCTTATATTATTGTTTAATCATACGAGTTATTGATTTAACAATCATCATCATTTTGTGAACTACTTCCTAAATGTTGTTAATTAATTATCTCAGTTAATAGATCTCTGAACATAATGTGTTTTGGTATTCATAACATCAATTAATTGAACTAATTTGTTAGCTTGATATTCATTATAAGGTAGACATATTTAAATATCAATCTTTTAATTACTTTGCTCTTGGTTGGGTTAGATCTACATCTTCCTGATCAAGATAGACTTAGGATATTTTTCCTTTTTCTTGCATTCTAGGATAGATTCACATTTTAATTTAATTCTACATTCCTTGAAGTCCTCTTATCAAAGACGAAAAATTTAGTTGTGGCTTGGTTGAGCCCCAGATCAGCTTAAATATTACTTTCTTTCCTGATCAACAATAGGGTTGATCTGATGTCTCTTCTCTATTGGTAAGTGAAAGTCACACTTTAAGCTAGTAGAGATAGAGAGAAGGTAACTAGACCTAGTTTAATCAGTAAGAACCACCATTTCAATGGAAAAGGCGTTGCCCTAAGTTCTCGACCCGATGGTCTCCCTCATAATGTTGTAGGCATATATTTTTGAGCCTTCAACATTTTTAGCACTAGAAGGAGGGCTTGAGACTTGTTGTCTTTCAGTTTTTTTGTATTTTAAAGTTTTTTTAATCACTATGGCTCCTCTCAAACTTCCAATCTAAAGTTGTATCTCTGGACGTGCATCTGTCAATACTCCACCAAAAATAGTAAGACACTTATCAAAGGTAAAGTTTAACGGTAAGAATATTTTTTCTGCATTTAATCATGCTCTACAATTCATTAAAAAAAATCAAATTCTACATTTTATAATATTGGGGAAGGCATTTTATGCAAGATTGTTACTCTTACATTCTCAGGAAAAGCCAAAAAATGGTGTCAATCTCTCCCAGTTGCCTCTATTCACAATTGAAATCATTTAATCACAATGTTCGTTTATCAATTTGATGGTTATGATTATGAACATGTATGTGATGAATTCAAAGATTTACAAAGATTTGAAAATGAATATCTCTTAATTTTATTATTAGATTTAACTTAATTTGCTTCATATTGAAAGATAAATATAAACCTCCAGAAATTGCGCTGATCGGTTGGTTTGAGCATATTTATGCTTTTTCTTTCATTTTGAATCCATATGAAACAATTGCAAGCTTTGATCACTCTCCTTCAACTTCTCTTAATATTATCAAAAATTATAATATAGAGGTGCATATTAATCATGATGAAGTTGTCTCAGCCATGTATGATAAATGCCTAAATTTAGTACACACCTCTTATAATGTTAATTATAATCATGTTGATGAATGATTATCACAAAGCTTGCAAGAATTTGATAAATAACTACAAGAAAAAAACAGTAACAAAGTTGAAGGACCATCTGCCACGAAATCTAAAAATCGTTATGAATTAAATTCAGAAAATCAGATTTTAAATCAGCAAGTATAGGCAAAAATTGAAGTTTTCAATAATATGCCATCTGTTGCAGAAATGTCTGAATTCTTTCATGATGATCAAATACAAAATTCAGGAAAGCTAAAAAGCTTTATTCAAGAAAGCACAATTAGCTAAGTAAATGATTTGGAATCTAAAATTTGCAATGAAAAGAGTGTACAAGAATATGTAAATAGATATATTTTTAAATTCATTGCTTCTGATTCTCGTTTTCACCTCTATCCTGAAATTTTTGCTGATAGCAATTTATCCCCTCTTTACTTTAATGTTGTTTCAGAAAACAAAAAGGTCGATCTAAATGAATTGCCAATTATTTTTTATCAAGATAGAGAGACAATTATTAATCATTCTTCTGACATTAATGAACATGTGCTCCATATTCCTTCTTGTTTTGATACTTCAGATGTGAATAAAGATAATTCTACAGAATGTTGTGAAGTTATTTATGATGATTACTCTGACATTGAAGATGTTGATTTGTCTTATTCTCAATTGAATCTTCATGATCAAAGTCAAATCACACATGAAAATGAAGAACGCTCTAACTCATAAACTATTTCAAATAGTTCTGATTTCAAACAACTAATCATACTCATGAATTCAACATTCAATAACTGATCCCAATCTATGAATCTTATGATGGTCAAGCTCTCATTCCTATTCATAATCATGATCTTCTCTCCAATTCACAAATTTTTATTGATGATCATTCTAATTCCATTATTATGGCCAATTATTTTGAAGAGGAAATCACTTCAAACCAATACCAATTGTGTTGTAACACTAATAATAGTGTAAATTATGATTTGATTTCATTGTTGTTCCTTAATTTATTTTGTTTGATTTCAAATTTGTTTTCCATTTTCATTTTTTAGTTTTTAGATATCTTATGCAAGCATAGTGAGCAGTTTAGTATTGAACACTCAATTGATGCATTTCTTGAAAAGGAAAATGAAGTTTTAGATCATAATAATAAACATCAAGAGCTATTACTCTTTCAATTTCAATTGATGTTTATTTCTTATCATTTGTTACTTTCCTCTCCAAAGTAGTGCTAGCAAGAGAGTGTATTTTCACAATATGACCAACAATATAATTCAATTAATGATCTTCCATTGAAACTATCAGATTTCCATCCATTTTTCATTGATCCATTTGAAAGACATTTGGAAAGTTTTCCTATACAGAATATTGTTAATAATTCAACATATGTACATAATACTTACAAATATATACATGCCATCATATTTAAAAATTCATTTCCACAATCTGCCCTGTTATCCCCTCTTTTGAACCTCTTCAAATCGTTAATGGAAATCCATCTAGATTTCTATGATCCAATTGAAATTCAGCTTGAAGACACATTTCAAGGGAAAATAATCAATTTTTTTGGAAGAATCTTTGGCGAAAATCACATAGAAAAACTTATGTCGACGCATTTCGAACCATCCAATGTAGTTCATCGTCAGGACAAGTTGAAAGAGCAAATCTCATTTAGCACATTATATAGAGAGGGCAGAGAATCCATGACTCAACGGCTAAAAAATAAACAGCTAGAAATGACATGATAACGGCTTTAGTTTGACC
>APFE031652911.1:82684-114199 GCA_000404065.3 Pinus taeda
ACTGGATCCCAAAACCAGGACTACTAGCTTGATTTTTCATTATGTTCCTTTCAATGTTACAATACATATTTATACATGCCGAATCATCCAATACCATGGACTAAAAACCATCACGTCCAAAACCATGGACCGAAAACCATAGGTAGGTTCACCCAACCTAATATAGGGTCCAAAAAAAAATTTCCCAGGGTGCTGCCTCGGACCCCGTAGAGGGGGGCTACCCACCACCCTCAAACCCCCCCGGACAGGGGGGGCTACCACCCTCGCTATGCAATCGGTGCAACAAAGGGGGGGCTCCGCCCCCCCTCTAACCCCCTGGTTCATTGCGTAGGTTAGTCGTGGAAAGAATATAACACAACCCAACATAACTCTCCTCATAAGAAAGTTTCGATAAAATCCTTCTCCGATCAAATATTTACAATAGTTAATATAATTATTAAAGGGATTTTAATTAAAAAGCAAAGTTGAGTTGGACACTTTCTTTTGAATTAAATAATTTAAGAACTCCTAACCCCACAGGATTGCCACATAGTATTATCAAAGATTATAAATTTCAAAACTTTTCATATAAGAGACACTCAAAATTCTTCGATATCCCGATCCTCTGATATCTCTTTTTTGCCCATCCTACGATATATGACATCTCTGATACTCCGATATACTTATATCACTGATCTCTGATATTCCCAATCCTCTGATTCTCTGATAAACCCCTCCTATCCATATCATAACTTCCTATCAATTGTAACTCTTTTCAACCCGTGACATCAAATCTCCAATACAGGGCCTCTGATATCCCTTCCCGCTTATATTTTTAGCTGTTAAGTTTTAATAATAAAAGCCTATCAGAAGGTAAGGATATCACATGTTTCAAAGATAAAACCATAATATTTCTCCAGTATTTTTCTTTTGATATGCTCATGTGTGCAGACCGATGTAAATTCATGTTTTTTCATTTAGGAATATGAGTCAATAATCATATTTTGTCTCTCATTGATGCAGCTAAAATAAAATTCTTATACTCTTCATTGCTCAGATTTTCTACGAATGGAAGAAAATTCGCACAAAACTCTTGCATCAAATGATCTTATCCATGATTTTATCTATTCCTGTGCCAAATCGTACAACTACCAAGTTGAGATAAACCATTGCATCACATTCATTCATAGTATTTTCCCTTTAGTGATATTCCTTCCTTTTGAAGGGACTTAGAGCCTCTAATTGGTGAATTTTGGAATCTCAATCCTCTTCTTTTCATTTTTCCGAGATCTTTCCTCAGAATTTCAGATTTGTTGGCTTATTAAACTCTTGGGTTTGTATTATATCGGAAGCATTTAAAACAAATTATGAGATTTACCTCTCCAAGATCCACATTGCCTTTTCCTCCACTATCACGTCCATTACATTTAACAGGGGAAATGGCTCTATTTCACTGTCTTTACTCAAATCTTGTGATCTTAGAGTTTCGTAAGTTTATTTCGGCTTCAAAAAGGTTTTCAAGATCTTTGACACCCGATTCGTTCTCATATTTATTAAATCTCGAACTCCTTGTTGCACAAAAATTGTCACTTTGACATTCTGCAATCAATATGAGTCTATCACCACTCATACCTTCCTCCTTTGCAAGTCTTAAACCTCAGTTCTTCATATCAAGCCTTGAAAATAAGAGAAAGACCTTAAAAATCTCTAAAACTCTGGTTTCGTACTTTCTCTTAGTATTACCCACGGTATCGCACCTATTGGTCATGTCCCCTATGCACCTGACTGCTCTGTATCTGTGTTATGGATGCGGACCCCTATAAAAGTTAAAAAGGTACAAGTACATTCTTAAAAACTCACTTTAAGTCACTTCTGGAAGCTTCTAGAGGGAATCTTGAGGTGGCAAGTTCGCTCATTGAGGGTTCATGCATCCCATACCTTAAGGAGCTAACCCCTTGATGTGAGGAGCTTATCCCTTTGAAGGAGGACTCTATCCCTTCAATGGTGAACCTGTAACCTCCTTCCTTTGTACTATAAAATGAAGCATTGAGCTGGTTACTGGGGAGGTTGAAAGCTGAATATTTTTGAAGGTAAATGCTGCTGGAACTTAGTCTTCCTAATTGAGCATTTGAGAGGAGAGATTACATACCTTTTGATCTCATTTGGAAGAGAGTGAGGCTTGTCAAAGTAGAGGATATTCCTGTTTGGACCCTAGGAAGAGCTTGTACAACATCAAGGCATCAAAGGTTGTAAAGTTCTTCTATTTCAAAGTTAATACAATAAAGTTTATTTTTCTCAATAAGCTGTGTTTTATGGTTTATTTCATGGATTCCTTAATCACCATGATGAACATGATTTGTTATATTAGTTATGCAGGTGTTATTTGATGTGTGCTTGTTTGTGATTGCAGATTCTTAAAAGGAAACTCTCTCGGAGTTGTTGGAGCATGGCTGCCACAAACTAGCATTGGACTTAAGGTAGGGTCTAAAACACCTCTTTAGTTTTTATTAACGAATCACAATATGTTTAAAGAAAGGTAGATTTGCTTGTCCTACTTGTTGCTATATATCTATTGATACTAGGGAGATCGGTCTTGTCCACAAGAATGATTTATCTAGCCAACAAATTTGTGACTCCGCTAGGGAACTGGATTTTTTTTTTAATTTTCCTTTATCTTTGACTTGAGAAACTTGATTTTTTGTTTCTGGTTTTTTCTTGATGTGCGTGGGATTGGGTAGTTTTTAGGTCCTGGATTGTTTTTGTTTTTTGGAAATTTTTACGAGGACCACACGTTCTGTTTGTATTACAATGCATACCCCTCCGCACTGTTACTTTACTGCACAGAGCGGTACCGCATCTGGTTTTACTGGAAGCCTGCGGGCCCTGTCAAAATTTTTGAAAATCCTAAAATCTTTTCATTCGATTAAGTTTAGGATTAGTTTATTACTTTTAATATTTGCCCAGATCTACATGTGTCCTGTCAAAAGTTTCTTTTGAGTAAGTTCCATTGGTGTTGTGTTTTAAATGAATTTCTAGAAGTTTTGCATGCCTAAATTGGTCTTCACTCGGCCTTTGTAGTGACTTAAAGATTAGAAGCCTAAGAAACCTTAGATCACCCTGGTATCCTTTTCCTTCTTGATGAGTCTGGCTGGTTTGTGAAATCTTCCCTTGGTAAGAAATAGATTTTGTTTCTCTTTGCGGATCTTTGAACGAACTTGGTCATAAGTTGTGAATTTCATTTTTATAAAAGAGAACATAGCTGAGCGTTTTTTGATTAATTTGTTTTTTTGAACGAATTAATCCTTAGTTTACTGAATAACTAAGTAAAACATCCTCAAAAACATTTGAAGCTTTTATTCCAATTAGGTTTTTAGAAGTTTAGATCTCAAGATTAGATTTTTCATAGTTTTGAGTGTATTTTCTAGAAATTATAGTTTCTCTTTTGAAAGAATTGTTTTCTGTAATTTTTGAGTGTTGAAAAGAAAAGGGATTTATTTTGTGAGCATAATTAGTAGCTTCTTTTTGAGTTTATTGAAAAAGACAAAAAATATTTTCTTTTCGTTTATATGTTGAAAGAAAGATTTGTTTTTCAAGCAATTGAATTCTCAACTCTTTCTTTAGCTAGAGATTCATTGAAAGGAAAAACGAATTGTTTATCATCTTAGGTGCATTTTTTAGTGTTTTTGGAGGCGAGTCTTCACACCATCAAAGTTTCATCTCCATACCTATTGACTTAAGAAACAACCAATAAAAATAACGCTTAATTAAAATTCATCTAGAAATCTTTTTATTTCTAGGGCTCTTATCACTTATATAGCTTAGGCTAGTATCTTGGAGTAGGGAGTAATTAACTCTCCAAGATAGTTAAAACAAACAAGTAGTTGTATATTGTGGTAGGAAATAAATCCAATTGTAATTGATATAATCTGGGAAGCTCCTCTTAAAGGAGTCAATCACGAGATCATGTCTGAACCTTTGAGACAATCAAGTCTGTCTCATTGGAAAGATAGAAGATCTGCGCGTATTAAAAACTGTAAACCTTGGATTAACCATTGTTAAGGAGCCTGGGATCACTTGTTGGTAAATCTCGGATTAATCATGTCAAGAAGCCTTCAAGGGGATTGAGCTTTGCTACTCTTCCTTTGCGTGTAAATTGTATTGTAGACTATTCCCCCAATTGTATTTGTTATTGTTGGTAACCTTAGTGACCATAATCTTAAGATTCTTTCCTAAGGTGACGTTGAAAAATGGGTCTCACTGTACCTAGAGCAGACATCGACTAGAATCACTTGGACTCTCTGGGGGGTTCTCTTCACTTGAGATGGTTTTGTGAAGAAACTTGTGCCAGTCTGTTTCATTAAACAAATTGTCGGGGTAACTGTTCCAACCGCCATTTCTATATTGAATTATGCGACATTGGATTTCATCACCAACTAGTGTTTTCGGTACAGAAATTTACTGTTTGTGTGTGGTTTGAACTCTTATATTGTTAGGCATGTGATTCAATTGTTTGGTTCTTTAGAGACTTTAGGTGGTTTTATTGAGATTTTCTTTGTTTGCGTGTAAAGTGATTAAATATTTAATCGTGGCTGAATTACCGAGACAATCCCGTAGACTTTAGGGGCAGCCTCCCGAATATACACCAAGTTAGCTTGAAGGGCTAAGAGCTCTTGTAACACCTAGTGAAAGTAGAGTTGGGTCACCAGAGGCCGGAGAATCATATTTAATTATTCACCTTGATTATCAAGTTCCAGCAACAGAGTATATTTCTGAGCCAATTTCATTTTCCGAAGTTACTAGTAGCATTTCTCCTACTAGTGAATTAATTGAGGAACCTGAAATTTGTGAACCTGAAACTGAACCTGCTGCTACTCCATCCTCAGGATTTGCTTCTCCAGCTTCTAGTGGTCCTGGTTCACCTAGGGTAAGAAGTGTCATTACCCAAAATCTTCCTTCTGGACTCATTTCTATTGAACAACTTGTTAGTCCGGACGAAGATATAACTCTCCCTGAAAATCAACCAACTTTAGAACTTAGGGAGCGTGAATCAATCTTCTACAATCCTTTTAGAAGTGATGCTTGGTACGTATCATTGACGAACTTTTTAGAAAATCCGGGTCTTGCTTCTTCACCACCTCGTATTCCTTTTCATCCTACGCCCAGAGGTTATTATCCTCCTTCGAATATGTCAAAACGTTCATCCATGTTTTCCCAAACTTCAGAAACATTTTTATATGGTGGTCCTTCTGTTCCTTCTGAGTATCAGTCACTTTCTGGTAAATTTTCAGGAGCGTCTCCTCAACCCATCGAACATGGGGTATCAACTGGTAATAATGGAACTCAACCGTTGAGCGTAGAAGAAATTCTTATGATGTCTGGTGCTATTCCAAATCCGCAACCTCAAGGTAGTCAGTTACCGCCTGGAGGGCAACCTCAAGGTAGTTAGTTATCGCCTGGAGGGCAACCTCAAGGCAGTCAGTTACCGCCTGGGGGGAAACCACAAGGTGCTCAATTACCGCCTGGGGGGCAACCTCAAGGTAGTCAAATACCGCCTGGGGGGCAACCTCAAGGACAGTACATACCTTCGGGCCAGTACATACCTCAAGGTCAACCCCAGACTTAGTATATACCTCAAGGTCAACCCCAGTATCAATATATACCTCAAGGTCAACCCCAGTTTCAGTACGTGCCTCAAGATTATCAACCTCAAGGTCAGTACCCAACTCAAGGTTTCCAACCACCTTCTGGTCAACCATTTGTTCAAGGAGCTAGAAATGTACCTTTCACTTATCAGTCCTACACTCAACCTAGTTATGGTCCTCCATATGCTCAACCTGTTATGGATCCTTACCCCGGAATGAATATGGTGTGGGATCCATCTCAAACTCAACAGATTTTGCAACCTAATGTGCAGTTGTCATCTCAACCTGGACAACCCTTGGTTTCTGGTCCAACACAGCAACCCGTCCAGCCTACTATTCAAACTTTTGCACCTGGTGTAGTTCATCAGTCTGGGCCTAGTTCGCCTTGAACTCCGCCTCAAACGACTGCTGCAACTAATGAAGCTTTTGTTCAATCTACCCCACCTACGTCTGGAGTACCGACAGCTTCGGTTTCTACTGTTCCTGTATCAACTCCTCAAACCTCTTTACCACAGTCCAGACCTACAATTCAAACTTCGGTTCAGATGCCTGTAGGAAAACCTGGTCCAAGTACGGTTTTCACAAGTCAACCACAATTCACTTATCAACCGTACCAGGGACAGTATCAATACGGTCCTACTGTGCAAAACCCAGTTTATCAGTATCAACCGTACCCTGGGTATACTTATCAACAACCTCAACCTCAACAACCCCAGTTTGGTCTAGTTAATCCTGGTTTTTTAGGAGGATATAATATTCCTAATGCAAACCCAATTTTAGGTTATCCTGGATATCCTCCTCCTGGAGCTGGTCTTGTGACCCAACGTTTTCGAGACCCTAACCGTCAGTTACCATTTATTGCAACTTTGGATTTACCTAATTTGTCGCGCCTTACAAATGATCCAATTTACTATCTTCTGGAATGGCCACCAATGCCTAGTAACCTTACGAACGATCCAATTTACTATCTTCTGTATTGGCCGCCAATGCATAGTAAGTTGCCTAGTGATATCCCGAAGTTTGAGGGTAAGCCAGGAGAAGATCCGTCAAATCATGTGATGAATTATCACCTCTGGTGTGCATCCAATTCCATTATAGATGATTCAATTCGCTTACGTCTTTTTTAATGCACTCTAATTGGTCTCACAACCAAGTGGTACATTGAGTTACCACGAAGCTCTTTTTATAATTTTAGTCAATTAGCCACTTCATTCTTAACTCATTTTCAGTTGCCTGTCAGATATGACAATGGCACGGAATTATTAACTTCATTAAAATAGTCAACGTCTACATATATTTCAGACCATATTCATGAATGGTGACGTCGACGAAGTTTAGTGAAAGTTTTTATCCCGGATCAAATTTTGGCAGAATGGTTTGTCAAATCATCATTACCTACAATCACTGAGGATGTAGCTAGGAAGGAGTTGTTACTGAAGAGCAAGTAATTACTCAAGCTCAGTACCTTGACCTCATTTATACGCAGTCGGGTACTTTACACGAAAAAATCCCTGATCTTCCCAAACAAAATCAAATAATTGCAGCTCCTTCAGGGTCTCATGCCGTTGATGGTATGATTGGTTCAGTTACCACCAAGAGTAAGAAGAAATCTGCAAAGAATTCTTCTCCTATTATAACTTTACCAGATTCCCCGACAAGAGAGTCTTTCGCTGAAGTTCCTACCGATATTCATGTCGTAGAATCATCTACGGCCAAATCAAAATCTGACAGTAAAAAGAAAGGGAAGAAGAAAAATAAACAAAACACAAAAGAGAAACCAGATAAAACTGAATCTACTGATGAGAAATGTAAACCTCGCTATCCTTGTCTCATTTATGATGAGGAGAATTTTACAAGAGATTGTCCACATCGAGCTGAGGTTTCGAAAATCATCAAAGGTTCGCAAACGCCTACTATCTTGGAGGATCTTTTTCCTAATCAAGATAGTAAGATGATAGGTTCTTCCTCAAATGCCTCAGAATAACCAATTATGATGATGTCATATGTCAGGATTCCGACGCGATCGCAAGATTATGGTAGTAAGAGTCCTGTTGGTGGTAAGGAAGTAGAATCTTCTAATTCAAACCCATCAACTTCAACTCCTTCTAGTTCTGATCCGCTACAGATCGAGAAACCTAACCCAAACTTAGTAATCAAACCACTTGCTAAAGGTATACTTTGGAAGTCAGCATTCAATCCACATGCGAGAGCTGCTCATAACTATAACATTGTTGAAGATTTAGCTATTTCCCCTTCAGCAATGTCGACTTTGGAGGTGCTGCAATCATGCCCAGCACAGCGTAAATTGCTATTGTCTGCTATAGAGCTGTTGATATTCAGGATTCCAACCTTATAATCTTCAATTTAGAAAATAGTACATCTCGCCTACCTCAACAAATGGCTTTCCAGATCCCAGTGTTAGTAAAAAATAGACCTTGCTTCCGGACTGTGATTGATGAGGGATCTTCTATGTGTATTATGTCAATTCAGTGTTGGAGATCACTTGGTTCTCCTACACTCAATCAATCCCCGACAATTTTAAAGGTTTTTGATGGCCAAGGGTTTCATCCTTTTGGCATTCTGCAGGATTTACCTATAGGGGTAGAAGGCAAAATTGTAAATCTAGATGTGGAAGTGGTTGATGCCCCTCTAGATTACAACCTTCTTTTTGGTCGCAGTTGGTCTTACGCTGTAACTGTTGTTGTTTCATCAGTCTATCGGCTTATTAAATTTCCTCATAATGGAAAGATCGTTACAAAAGACCAGTTAAATTATTTTTCATCTGACCTAGCCTCTTCTGATAGTATTCAACATGTCGGGAAAACAGCTATCTCTTATAAGGATGTTGGGGTGGGATTGATTAAAGATTCTAGTTTACTAGGAACTTTTTCATTTCCTCCTCCTAACGTATCGCCTTCTTTTGCAACCATTCATATGATTTAATCAAACACTATTTCTTTTGATAATCCTTGGATCGTACCTTCCGATGCTGAGGTGGACTCATTTGGTGATGCAATGCCCTTGAGTCCCTTTGAAGTTGCATATCAGGCTGTACAGTCATTTTCCAACTCTTGTTCAACCAAAATTGATCCAATGAATGTGGTCCATGGAGAGTCACTTTCAATCTCAACCTCAGATTCAACAACTCTTTCTGATCCTATTCATACTAATGAGCAGATTCGTGAACTTTTGTCTATTGATGATTTACCATGGGAAGATCTTCATCATCGATCTTCGTTTTTACCTAAGCTTGATCATTTTGAAAATGATTTCTCATCTATTTTTACCATTGATTATGTCAAGGAACCATAGAATCCATTGCAACATCCTAATTCTGAGTTCAATTTGGGAAATATTTCTTGAATGATTCCTATTGACATTTAAGTGAAACCCGGAATTATTGAAAACATTCATATAGCCTGTACAGACGAGGAAATCCAAACTTATAAAGCCCTATTTCAAGAATTTTGCGATGTGTTTGCTTGGTCATATGAAGAAATGCCAGGAATCAATCCATCAATTGCTATCCATGAAATTAAAATTTACCCAGATGCTAAACCTGTCCGGCAACGTTTGCATCAGATACATCCAAGAAAATTTGCTGCTATTAAAGCTGAAGTTGAGAAATTACTTCGAGCAGGTTTCATTTATCCAATTCCTTTGATGGATTGGGTATCGAATATTGTTCTTGTTAACAAAAAGAAAGGAACGATAAGAATATGTATTGATTGTAGGGATATTAATAGAGCTTGTCCTAAAGACAATTATCCAACCCCCTATATCGATCAAATTATTGATGATTGTGCTGGCAGTGAAATGTTCTTCTTTATGGATGGTTTTTCCAGTTACAATCAAATTAACATACTCCTTGCTGATCAACCTAAAACAACTTTCATTTGTCCATGGGGGACATTTGCTTATTGCAAGTTACCTTTTGGATTAAAGAACGCCAGAGCTACTTTTCAAAGAGCTATGTCTTATGCATTTCATGACATTAAGCACATTATGCAGCCTTATCTCGATAATTTGCCTGCTCATTCATTACGTAGAGCTGATCATCTCACTCATTTACGAGTTATCTTTATGAGATGTAGGCATTATCGAATTAGGCTGAATCCACACAAATGTGTTTTCTATATAGAAACAGGTCGTTTACTAGGATTTGTTGTCTCAAAAGCCGGCATTTGTGTCGATCCCTCGAAGGTTGAAGCTATTGTTAAATTACCTCCGCCTTCAACTCTTCGCCAACTCCAAATTTTGCAAGGAAAAACAAACTTTTTAAGTCGTTTCATTCCTAACTACGCCGAGATAATGAAAGGTTTTACCCAGTCGTTGAAACATAATACTCCATTCTTTTGGGATGAGATAGCTAACAAATATTTTGATGCACTTAAACATGCATTGACCCATGCACCATTATTGCATCCTCCCAACTACAACCAGGACTACTTTTTGTACCTCGCCGCTTCTCATTCCACCATTGGGATGGTTTTAGTTCAGGAAGATGAATTCAACAATGAACATGTGATTTACTATCTTAGTCGAACTCTGAATCCGACTAAGCTTAAATATTCGCATGTGGAGAAATTGGCCTTGGCAGCTGTCCAAGCTGTCCAAAGATTTCGTCACTACATCTTATTACACAAAACCACAATAATTTTTTACTGTAACCCTATGACGTATATTTTGACTAAACAATTGCTAGGGGACAAGTATTCCAAATGGATAGTTATCCTACAAGAATTTGACTTGGAATTTGAAAAATCCAAGGCAAAGAAATCTTTGGTTTTTGTGGAACTGATGTGTGATTTCCCGCGTACTGATATTGAAACTATGGCGAAAGAACCCATTGTAGATGAATCCTTGTTTCTTATCAGTATTCTTGATCCATGGTATGGAGATATAATTGTTTATCTCCAAACCCAATCTTTTCGGCCTGAAATCTCACAATCTTAGTGAAGGAAAATACGTTTTCAATCCCAACAGTACAATATATTATTGGAGATGCACTCTATCGTCGTGGAGTGGATTCTGTTTTTCGACGTTGTCTAACTCATGAAGAAGCAGAAAAGGTTCTGAATGACTGTCACTCTGGATCATGTGGCGGTCATATGTCTGGGTATGCCACAACCCAAAAGATATTGTGCACTAGTTATTTCTGGCCATCCTTATTTAAAGATTGTACCAATGCAGTCTGGAAATTTCACAATTGCCAAATGTTTGATCGAAAGGTGCGTGCTCCACCTGCTCCTCTCCACCCTATAATTGTCGTCGGTCCTTTCGCAAAGTGGGTTATCGATTTTATTACATGTAACCCTCACTCGGCCGGGGGGCATGTGTATATCATCCTTGCGGTAGATTATTTTACCAAGTGGGCCAACACGATGCCTACATTTTTGGAAAATGGCAAAACTACTGCAATTTTCATTTTCAATCATATAAATGCTAGATTCAGTGTTCCTCAAGCGATTATTACTGATCATGGAATTCATTTTCGAAACATCATGATGACTGAACTAATAGATCAACTTGGCCTGTGTCACAATAGTTCTACTCCATATTATCCACAGGCTAATGGTCTAGTTGAAGCAATCAATAAATTTCTAGTCACTATGATCCAACGAATCATTGGTATTCATCGGTCGAATTGGCATAACATGTTATTTTCAGCACTTTGGGCATACCAAACCTCAGTCAAAACATCAACTGGTTTCACTCCTTTTCAACTAGTTTATAGGTTGGAAGCAGTATTACCCATTCAATGCGAAATTTCGTCGTTGCAAATAGCCATAGAATTACTCCCAACCACTTCCGAAGAGGGAAAACGTTTGTTTTACTTAGCGCAGCTAGATGAGAATCGACGTGATGCTGCATTAGCAATCGAGACTCATGCAAAACAGATAAAAACTCATTACGATCAAAATGTTACACCTCGTAATTTTTTGGAAGGAGACCTAGTTTTATTATACGATAAGCTAGGGGCTGGAAAATTTGTACCCATGTGGCATGGTCCTTTTATTGTTAAGTGAAAGCTGGAAAAAGGGGCCTATGAATTAGTAGATTTTGATGGTGTCTCTTTAGCTAGACCCAGAAATGGGCTTTATTTGAAAAGATATTATGCTTAAATTTTGGTGTGGAGATTTTTGTTATAATAGTTTCTTTCTAGCTGGTGTGTTTTATATTAGAAAGTGTGCCTAGTTTAGAGAGTGTTTTATCATTATTCCTGCTTATCTTGATTTTACTCTTGATATTGCAGATGTCGATATCTTCTCAAACATACATTGGTTTTATTGATGGTGCTTTTCATAGTACACAGAATATTTCTTCCGCAGCTTGGGTCATCTATTCACCCTCTGACGAGTTAGTATCTATGCATGGGGTAAGCCTCAGTCAAAAAACAAATAACATTGCAGAGTATAGTGCAGTGATTGAGTTATTATCTGAATCCATCTCATTTGGGATTCAGAGTTTGATTGTAAGGTTAGTTTATGAACTCGTTGTATTACAGCTTAACAGGGTTTATGTCATTAGAAATCCAATGTTCTTAAGATTATTTTTGAGAGTTTGTCTCTTGAAGCGTGAATTTGACTACATTGAATATCAGCATATTCCAAAATATTTAAACACATTAGCAGATGCAGTTGCTTCTCGAATGTTAAGTAGACATTTGCGATAATCAAGACAGTAAATTTAAAAACATTTCATAAACATGTTATACAAGATAGCCAGTAATAGTGATATATCATAGCATAGAAGTGTGTCAAATATACATCATTTTTGATCATAGGTTGAAAAAACACCTTATGATTAGCAAAAATGATAACACAAAATGATATAAAATGTCATACGAGTCTACGAAGACGATCATCCTATCCTTGATGATGATCACGATAAGAAACCATTACTCGGGCCACCCTACAAAGGAACCTCCTAAAAGGTCCTGGGATGCCAATCACATAGCATTGTAGTCTAAGAGGAATATCATCTATACTAGTCTTTGGGATATCTATTGTCAAACGCTCTAGATGATGCTCCAATTCGGTCAGGGTCTCTGCTGATTGGTCCTGTGGGGCCGGTGTGGACCTACATCTACATTTAAAAAAATTTACTATCAGTTTTGGACGATTTAAAAACCAAAAAAAAATAGTTAAAAATTTAGGAAATGTTGAAAATGATTTTACCTGAATCATCCCATTGCTCTCCTGGAGGAAGAGCCATGTCTGGATCACCACGATAATCCATCCTATCATATGGAAAGTCCTTAATCACAAAAAGTTGGTTCCCCAACCAACGAAAATACTCAGGTGGAAATCAGACAACCTCTATACCCTCCTCAGGATAACGGGCTATCACTGCAACCCAGTGCATCATCCTAGGATCTCAGGGAAATCTAGCCTGAACGGAAAGATGTTGTGGGACCAACATAGTGACCCTCTCTAGGCCAAAGCTCACAACCAAGAAACCATATCCAAAGTTTTTTAGTTGCCCGTTCTTTGCTCTAGTCAGTTCGCCTTTCACATTCGCCAACACAGCATCACACCAGCTGAAGATGGTGCCTCAGAAATAGTCTACTGCCATTTGCATTTGGAATCTGGTAGCTAGATGCAATGTTGTGCTCCCGCATAGTCTGGTGATAGTAAATGCAATCATTTTAAGTTTAGGATGGGAGATAATCTTAATATCTATCCATTTGTCTGCAGTTTGGACATTACAAAACTCTAATCGGAGACTAGCGACAGACTGGCCACCTGGCCTAGTCTCGAATAGAGATAATCCTTCACCTCTCTTGCGCAAACCGGTCAGGAAATAAATGTCCTCTGGCTCGATTTTGAGCCGGTGGCCAACAATTATGAAGCACTGGTCCTGTGTGCTCCACCTATTTACCAGCCATTGCAGAAAGTCTACCTAAGCCCTCATGCCAGGTATGGCCCAGAATTTAAATAGTCCGCATGTTTTTAATGCCTGTATTGAAGGTGGATGAATTAATGCAGCTAGATCCACATCTTTGTGCTCTCGTTCCCGCCAAACGAGCATTTTTTATATCTACATTGAAAAAAAGGTGGATTAGAACATTGTAATTTCAAAAAATTTGGGAGAAAATGAAAAGATTAGGGTTTTAAATCGTATTTCGCGGGGTCCACACCCGCTAGTTCAGGACAGTGTGTAGGTTTGCACTCTTCCTTAAGAACAGGTGCGGGACCCCAACTTTCCCTGTATATGAAAAAGTCGGGGTCCGTAGGGGCCACATGCTGCGCCTACAGACCCCTTGCGAGCAATTTTTTAACCAAAATTTTCCTTAAAAAATCATTTTTAAAGCCCTAAAATGAAAATTAAACGGTTGAAATGCAAGATAGGGATGATGTGGATTACCTAGAGCCGACGGTTCTCGATTCCAACAATCGGATTTTCCGCAATCTTCATAGAAAGTTTCTTATCAAAAGCTCTTACTTTTCACTCTGAAGTCAAATGGTAAAAATGAATTTACAAAAGCCCTTTTTATAAGTTTTTTTGAATAAATGAATTTTTAATTTGTTTATTTTTCACTTTAAAAAGGTCACTTTTGATGAAATTTTATTAATTTTAAACAGATATGAATCATGTTTTGAGTTTTTGTGCAGAATATTGGATTTTCAAGGAGAATTGATCATTTTCAACGAAGAACATACTTTTTTACTTTTTTGGACTCTTTTAAAATTTACAAAAAAGCGAAACATAGGAGTCCTCTTTAAGTAATTTTCTGACTCGTAAAATATGAAAAGATTGCTGAGTTTTTCTTTTTAAACTCGTTAAAATGGAATTAAAAGGACGGTCCACTTACAGCTCTTTTCTGACCTTATAAACACAAAAAGATTGCCGGACTTTTGTCGTTTCAAGTTCGATATTGGTAATAAAACGACGTGTTTTTGATCACTTTTTTACTTTTTCAAATTGAAGGCATTAATTATGAAAAGTACTCCTTGATTGTAATGACCAAGCGGTTCTATCAAGTATTATTTTATACTTTCTCGGGCTTGGGGGGCACAAATTTACGAAAAAATATAACCATGGAGTTTTCTTAAGTTTTTCTTCTGACTCCCTAAAATTGAAAAACACCGAGTTTCTCCTACACTAGACTCATTAAAATTTAACAGTAAAGGACCTGTTCAATTTCAAACAGGAACGGACTCTCCTTCTTAGGGTTAGAATTTCAAACTAAGTTGGACTCATTTGAAGGATGAGCTTATAATCAAGAAAATGTTATCCTCCTTAAGCTTGTCAAAAATAAAGAGGTACTTGCCAGAAATGGTGGGGGGAAAGAGAGAAAAATGAACCTGTTTGTTCTACTTTGTGTTTAGAAAAGCAGTTAACGACTCTTGAACACGACACTTTTTGTTCACCTAGGTTGGGAAATCCTTTGCCTAATAGTTAATCAAACCATATTGAAAGTCTTCAGCTGGTTTATGGGTATTAGCTTTGGGTCAGTTGTCACCAAATCATCTGTAGTGTCGTTATGTGTTCAAGAGGTCAGTTCAAATAAACCATTCATTTGCGAAACATTTGTCATCTATCTTGACCATCCCTGAGTTAGTCCTTGCCAAATACATTTATTCAAAACTTGATCTATGATTTCATGTTGTGGGCTTGCCTACGATGGATCGCTTTCTATCGACTCCAACTCATTATCTAGAAAGATAATCTAGAAATCGTTAGTAACTTGGAATCTGCATGCCTCAATGGCAGGGTTCTCGCCTTTGATGATAGGTTGCATCATTGACCTTCAGTTAAAGGATTCTGTGACATGATCGACATTGACTCATTTATTCACATTTCATGGATTGTACTGAGTACTTTGAGGGCCATTGACATTACTGGTGGTTTCTCTCACACTTGTTAATAGTTCACATCATTGACTGGTAATCAAGTGGTTTCTACCATGTTTGACTTCGACACATTCATTCACATCGATAGAATTGTACTAGTTCGGGAAGTAGAAATCAAGACCCTGGATCTAGTTTCCACCATCCAGGCTACGAGGAATTTTGTTATTCATTATACATTGGACTATTCATAAACAGATGGTTGCATCCATACTGTGTCTACATATGTCTATACTTGTGATGTATTACGAAATCATTCCTATATCACAGCAATTTAGATAGTTTTCTAGTCAGTTTTGATTTGAGTATGGGAATGCCTACCTCAATGATGATATGTTTATATATATATATTGCATTGAATGTTTTTACAGGTTTCGACCGGGGTATTCACAAGAAGATCCTTGAAATGATAAAGTACTTCACTCTTCTTAGATGACAAAAACCATCCTCATCTATTACAAACTTCGCACTTTAGGGGGCAATCTGTTGCACAAAAATTGTCACTTTGACATTCTACAATCAATATGAGTCTATTACCACTCATACCTTCCTCCTTTGCAAGTCTTAAACCTCAGTTCTTCATATCAAGCCTTGAAAATAAGAGAAAGACCTTAAAAATCTCTAAAACTCTGGTTTCGCACTTTCTCTTAGTATTACCTGCAGTACCGCACCTATTGGTCATGTCCCCTATGCACTTGACTGCTCTGTATCTGTGTTATGGGTGCGGAGCCCTGTAAAAGTTAAAAAGGTGCAAGTACATTCTTAAAAACTCACTTTGAGTCATTTCTGGAAGCTTCTAGAGGGAATATGAGGTGGCAAGTTCACTCCTTGAGGGTTTATGCATCCCATACCTTAAAGAGCTATCCCCTTGATGTGAGGAGCTTATCCCTTTAAAGGAGGACTCTATCCCTTCAATGGTGGACCTGTAACCTCCTTCCTTTGCACTATAAAATAAAGCATTGAGCTAGTTACTGGGGAGGTTGAACGCTGAATATTTTTTAGGGTAAATGCTATTGGAACTTAGTCTTCCTAATTTGAGAGGAGAGATTACATACCTTTTGATCTCATTTGGAAGAGAGTGAGGCTTGTAAAAGTAGAAGAGATTCCTGTTTGGACCCTGGGAAGAGCTTGTACAGCATCAAGGCACTAAAGGTTGTAAATTTATTCTATTTCAAAGTTAATACAATCAAGTTTATTTTTCTCAATAAGCTGTGTTTTATGGTTTATTTCATGGATTCCTTGATCACCATGATGAACATGATTTGTTATATTAGCTATGTAGGTGTTATTTGATGTGTTCTTGTTTGTGATTACAGATTCTTAAAAGGAAACTCTCTCGCAGCTGTTGGAGCATGGCTGTCACAAACTAGCGTTGGACTTAAGGTAGGGTCTAAAACACCTCTTTAGTTTTTATTAATGAATCACAATATATTTAGAGAAAGGTAGATTTGTTTGTCCTGCTTGTTGCTAGATATTTGTTGATACTAGGGAGATCGGTCTTGTCCGCAAGAACGATTTATCCTGCCAACACTCCTTTCATTGGAAGCTTATTTTACAGGTAAATGTAAGTGCTCTTGCAATCATTTTTACAAAACTTCAAATCATCTCATTATCGAAACGAAAGTCATTCGAAATACTTTATAAACTCTTACGAAACTTTTACCTCCGATACTCATCTTATCAAGGTGGTCGAGAGCCTGGATGTATTTTAATCATAATTTCAGTAAATCCAAGTATTCATTCAAAAAGATGACTTTGTGACTATAGGGATATACATTCTTCATGGTGTATGTACATGGTCCTCTTTTACTCCTTAAATTTCTACAATCTGATTGGCTAATGAGAAATTTCATCACCTATGGTTCATTTACGTTATTGTATTTAACTCATTATTGAATGCACATTTTATTATCTCAATCATCTTTTAGTGAGCATCTTCATTTGCTTTTCAAGCCACTCAGGAGCAACCACTATGGTAATGTAACAATTGATAAGGAAATTGGAACAGGTAAAGGTAATGGACAATGTTTAATTCATGCTTAGATTCTCTTTTATTTACTTTTTTTATATATCACTCCATACTTATCATATAAATATTCAAGTCCTTTTCATATACATAATCGCTACATTATTTGTATTTTGAATCAATCTCAATATTTTGGGGCTGATATAAATTCATAATGGAAAAGCAAAGAGAACAATCATCTCTGCAATTCATAAAGAAGCACAACTTGATTCTATTTTCTAATGAATTTGGTTTACTTCAAATTCCTTGGAAATGAAACATTACTTTGTTTTAGTTGACAACGTTATGAAACCATCTCACAAAAGGATAGAAAAGATAGATCAACGCCTTAGAAATAAGCCTCTTTGAAGGGGCAACCTCGTTTACATTACAAAAATGAACAATTCTTGGATTCTATAAGGAAGCGTTATGTCAAATATCCCACGATGACCTGATTATAGACTGGTTCAGTAGAGCGCACTTGTATGAAGTACCACGTATCACTGTTTAAACTTTAGGACCTGAAACCGATACACATAAAACTACAGTCTGTCCTCTTTCTGCAACTTCTAACAAAATTTCAATCTAATGCTCAAAGAAAAAGTTATGACGATTTTCCCAAGGTCACATGTTTAAGATGTAATTCATTAGTCTGCAAAAACCCTAAATACCTCAAATCATATATCCGAAAATATAGCGAGACGAGATTTGAAATTACAGAGTTAAAGTCGTTTCAAGATTGAGTTCCTAAAATCAAGAAAAAGCGAGATGAGGAATTTTGATGGCAAGGATCTGGTAAATTGGATACTACAAATGGAGAATATTTTGATTTACATTGTGTACCAATGTTACAAAAGGTATGTATTACATCTAATTATTTAGAACCAGATTAACTTTTATGGTATAAAGGGCTTTGTTCTCGTAAACCACTTGTTATGTGGTCAATTTTCACAGAGGAAATGATAGCACATTATGAAAATACAAAGAGAAACACCTTCTTTACCCTATTGATTAATCTCAAACAAAATTGTTCAATGGTAGAGAACATTGAGGACTTTCAAAAATTGAATATAAGGGAAAATGATATTCCAGAGAAGTAGACGATTGATGTCTCTATAGGGACTTTAAAGGATAACATTCAACATGAGGTTATTCATTGGGAACCTGATTCATTGGAGAGGGCAAGAAAAGTAGAAAGCAAAATTATGGCAACAAAGAAGTCTGTCCCTCAAAATTATAAAGATAGAAGTATTGTTTCTCCTATCCTTCCACAACCTACAAGGTTGACACCACAACAATTGGAATAAATAAGAGCAAAAGGGCTTTGTTACAATTGTGATAAAAAATACATTAAAGGTCATAAGTGTGCTGAGAAGAAATTATTTCACATTGATTGTGAAGAGGAGGAAGAAAATGATCGAGAAATGTCAAAATAAGAGGATATACACTAGGAACCAACCCGAGATAAAGAAGAAATGAATCCAACCATATATTATAAAGTATTTGCAAGAATTACCACTCCTCAAACTCTCAAAATAGAAGGACATATCATGAAGAAAAATTTTCAAGAAGTGAAAGATCACATCGAGCATCAAGAAATGAATCCGACTATATCTTGTAATGCATTGGAAGAAATTACCATTCCAAAAACTCTCAAGATAGAAGGACATATCAAAAAGAAAAATGTTCAAGAAGTGAACACATCAAGCATCAAGAAATGAATCCAACCATATCATGTAATGCATTGGCAGAAATTACCACTCCTCAAACTCTCAAGATAAAGGGACATATCAAGAAGAAAAATATTCAAGCATTGAAATATCACATCAAGCATCAACAACAAGTTCTCCAACTTCTAAAAGATAACACAACTTTGGTGCAAAATCGAATGAAACAACAGGCATATCAACATCGTAGTGAAAGAAGTTTTGATGTAGGTGATTGGGTATTTTTATGGCTACATCTCAAGTAAGCAATTTATGAGAAGGAAATGTTGGCAATATTACATGCACTTAAGAAATGACGACCTTACCTAATGGGAAGACACTTCAAGGTAAAAACGGATCATGATAGTCTCAAATACTTTTTAGAACAAAGATTATCCTTTGAAGAGCAACAAAAATTGGTCACAAAGATGTTGAGTTATGAATTTGAAATCATCTACAAAAAAGGGAAGCAAAATATTGTGACAGATGCACTCTCAAGAAAGGATGAGGATGTGGAAGCATTGTTTTGTGTTATTTCTATTATCCAACCAGATTGGATAAATGAAGCAAAGGATGAATGGAAGAAGGATGAAGAAGTGTGACCACTCATTCAAAAGTTGCAAAAGGTCCCTGTTCAAACAATATTGCTAGAACTTGACGAGGAAGGAAAAATTATATTAGAGCCTAGAGCAGTGACAGAAACAAGAACCCGATAGCTACGAAATCGATCAATTTCTGAGTATTTCATCAAGTGGAAGAACTTATCCGTTAAAAATTCCACATGGGAGGACAAGAATTTTATACAGGAGCATAAAGAACTACTCAAGCATTGAGGACAACACTTTTTGAAAAAGAGGGGCATGTTAGGTCCCTATACTACTAGTGTAACCCCTTATTGTTATTAGTACAACCCCCTTATTATATTTTTGTGCCCATGTAGTCCCCATATTGTTATTATTGTGCCCCATAGAAGCCCACTATTGTTATTATTGTGCTCTTACATTAGTATTGTTATGTTGGCTCTGATTATATTATGACCCCTTAGACTCCTATATATAGAAATGAGGTCTTATTATTTGTATCATCTAAGAATTGTTCATTTGTGTAATGTAAAGGAGGTTTCCCCTCTCAAAGATGCTGATTTCTAAGATGTTCATTTATCTTTTCTATCTTTTTGTGAGTTGGTTTCATAACAGACAACTTGCTTTAGTTTAGATTGAATAAATGATGATTTTGGGTCAATAAGATTTCAGAAAATTCAACTTCTTCATAATTTTAATTCTAATTAAAAGAACAAGTTATTTTTTATTGGAGAAAATGATATCTCTCAGGTAAGATCAAAATAAATTCTTTAATGGTAAGTTTCATATGCTCACTTTCATTCATTTTTATTTCTTTACTTTTGGTTTCAGTTTAGGTTTTAGTTTTTGTTGATATAAAACTTTGTTTTGCAGGTCTTCATGATCCTTTTTCACGCCTCTACCAGATTAGATTTGGAACTCATTCTCCTTTGTCTGGTTTTATTTCAATTTTTTGGGAGAATTAGTAATGATCCTCATTAAATTAGCTAAACCGTGGAGTTCCTGAACCTTTACTCTGTTTCTTAAGCATTTCCTTTATTAGAAAATGGTTAAGATGTTTTTATGTAGATTTTGCTTTGAAACAAGAAAAATTGCAATAGGCAGAGACTTCTCATTAGCTTGTTATCTCTCATGACTACTATTCACCCTTTAATACCATAAGCGTAATCGCTTATAACTCCTTAGGATAAAATTTAGTAGATTTTCAACAAAAGATAAATGTTCACATGATTATCTTCTTCTACTTATTTTGTTGAAACATTTGTATAAGTAGTCTTGTTGGGGTTTATCTTTTAAATTTGAGATTTTTCTTTTAACTTTTACTTTCGTCATTTTTTACATTTTTAGAGTTTTTTTATTTATTTTTCTACTTCAGTTTGGATTTCTTTTCCTTTTTCCTTTTCTTATGGTTTGATTTTGGTGTCTCTGCCATGATTCATGTGGAAGGTCTTTTCCTCACCCAACAATGGTTGACATACATAAGAAATCATTATTCTATGTATTTCATTGAATTTCATTTATCATTAAAGGTATATCTTTATGGAAGCATAAAGCTCTCTTGCTTAAATATTTTTCACGAAGGAACACACATCCTTTCTAAGTGATAGGGTTTACCTTTTCAAGGAAAGAACTAATTTGAGTTTAACTCAATGGATCTCTCCCATCCCTCCACTTTATAAAACATCTGATTGATAGTCATGGGGAAATATTTTTGGATTCAACATTATGAAAGTATTATATCCATCAACATAAGTCTCTATTCCCATCCTACCTCTTTCACTTAGGTAGATCATAAACTAAAAGCTCACAAATGTGCTCACCAAAAGGGCAATTAAAAGTGGAAGCATGAGAAATACAAGTAAACCTGTAGGGATTATGGACACTTGCTGACAGTGGGGCTAGGTTTGTATGGCATAAAAGACAACTTCGTCAAGGTATTGTTCAAGCTCACTGGCAGCAAAGTGATGTCAGAGACTATTCATTACAATGGATTAATGCTTTATCAAAAATATATCATCTCTACCTTCTTCTATTTTCCCATACGAGATAATTTTAAAATAATTTTTTCCCAGATTTGGATTCATGATTTTTACTCAAGTTTGCTTTTGAGTACTTATCTTTTCAAACTCATATTGCTTAATCTATTTATATGGGACCCTTGAAAATGTGTATTGTTTGATAATTCAGTGGACTCCATTATTTTTAACTTTTGGATAAATTAAAGTTCATTATCTTTAACCGGAGATAACTGGATCTTCCCAGTGTGTCGCCAATGTGGTAGGGAAAACCCAACACTCCCATTTTTTACTTGTTTACTTCAAATAATGGGGACCCTTTCCATAAATTTTTGGCTAAGTCACATTTTAATATTTTTGTTGGTTAAGTGTCCTACAATTTTTTTTATTTTTTCATTTTCATCGGATTTCTATTTTGATTGCTTCATTGAGTTCGACTTTTTGCTAACTTTCCATTGATATTTGTTTTATTTCACTTGGTTACACGGTTTACAAATGATGCTCATCTGAAGTTTGATATTTTTTACTGTCTCTGTTAAAAAATGTATATTATTTTAATTTTTGTAAATATATTACTTATTTATTGTAAATATTAATTCCTATTCAATTTCGACTAATTTTTCATTTTTCACTAATAGTTCTACAAGATTACCTAGCCAAATTGTAGAACAGTGAAAAAAATGCATTTTCAAGATCTCGGTAATTTATTCCAATTCCAAATTTTAAAAGAAATCACGAAATCTGAAATCTCAAAATTGTAAAATAATTGTAGTTCATTTTAGAATTTTTAATTCCACTTCATGTGAACCCCACTTCATCTCATCTCCTCCCTTCCTATTAAAAAAAGACTCTCAATACAATTCTTCTGAAATTTAAAAGTCCCAATATAATTCTTCAGATATTCACAACCCATGATTTAATTATTTTGATATTCAAAATTTTTGATATCCGAATATTGGCATATCCACGTTTTTGTTTTTGCACATAATTAAAAAGCTCTGATATCAATCACCTCCGAACTCCGATACAGTTTTATACCATGGCTATTTATTTTTATCAAAACTTTTTGTTTTTTGCGCTTCTATTCGCCTTATATCTCCCGCCTTCATCACACTTATGTCCCTTACGCCTCCCAACTCGCCACCTCACATAACACCCTCCACCATTAACTCTCATGCCCACGTATGGGTTGGCTTTTATATAAGGTATGTATAGGTTAGTTTTTTTCATATAAGGTTTGTTTTTATATAATAAATATATGATATTAATATTACAATATATCATATATTAATTATATTTTATACAATATAATTTTAATATTAGTATGATATAATTATATTATTAATATAATATAATTTTAATTTTAAATTACTTTTAATCCATTTAAATATAATTAATTAATTTAATTTTGTAATTACAATTAAATTAGTGTTAATTAAAAATAATTATAATTTAATATAATATTTATATTTAGGCAACAAATTTTCCAGAATTCCGACAATTTTGACTCTTCAATTTTGGAAGCTCATAAGTTAAATTTTACTTGGCCAAATGAGGCCCATGACGACTCGTTGGATAGATAAAATCATAAAAAATATTTCTGAAGTGGTTGCATAACCAGATTTAATCATTCAATGAGTCTAAAATTTAGCAGAAGATCAAGCTCTAAGTTTAAAAAAAAAAAAAAACAAACAAACAACAACAACAACAACAACTACTAATTTTCTGCATTCTCATTTTCCCATAGCCTCTATTGAACGCAGATCCATTCGACTATGTTCTCATTGAAAAATTAGGTCTCTATAGGGATAAATGAAAAACTCAAATTTCCTTTTATTTATTTATTTATTTAAGTTTTGATCGGAAGATGTTTTATTTTCGAGAGTTGATATTTTTATTTTAATTTATATTTTAATTAAATTTTGATTGGTTTTGATAGGGAAATAGTTGAAGAGATGAGGAAAATATGATTTCAATCAATGAGATTTTTCTAGCAATAAAATAATATGAATTAGGACCAATGAAAATTGTTGGAGCAAAATTACTCTTCAACAACTCGGAATTCATTTTGTAAATTATAAATAGTGGTTTGTAGAATGAGCAAGGGGCTTCTCTTCTTTGCAATTATGGAATTCTTAAAAGCACTATTGCATTGGGGATTTAGAGTTGTAGGTGAGAGGAGAGTAAATCTTAGATATGAGGGATTATTGAGGATTTTTCTTTTGCATTCTAAATTATGTATGAAGAACAGAGTTTGCACTATTGCAGCGCTTATTTTAACAATAAATTTTCAAGCATTGTAAAGGACTCTTGAAGATCAGAGCCAGAGAAATAGTTTCAATAAATTGGCATTTAAAATACTATTGTTTTAATACTAATTTCATTTTGTAATAATATAAATGTGTCATTTTCGTTCATATTTGTGCACTATTGTCGATGTGAGTAATTTACCTAAATAATTTGTTGTTATTTATCTCTGCTCTTGTGTGTTGAACTCTGACTTCTGAGTAACTATTTACTCAAAAATATGTCTTTTAATTCTAATTTAACAAACAGTAATATTTTGTGAACTATTTCCTTATATTATTCTTTAATCATTCGAGTTACTGATTTAACAATCATGATCATTTTGTGAACTACTTCCTAAATGTTGTTGATTAATTATCTCAGTTAATAGATATCTAAACATAATGCGTTTTGGTATTCATAACATCATATAATTTAACTAATTCGTTAACTTGATATTCATTATAAGCCATATATATTTAAATCTCAATCATTTAATTAAATTACTCTTGGTTGGGTTAGATCTACATCTTCCTAATCAAGATAAGCTTGGTATATTTTTCATTTCGCTTGCATTTTATGATTAATTCACATTTAGATTTAATTCTACATTCCTAAAAGTCCTCTTATCAAAGAGGAAAAATTTAGTTGTGGCTTGGCTGAGCCCCAGATCAGCGTAAAGATCACTTTCTTGCCTGATCAACAAGAGGGTTTATTTGATGTCTCTTCTCTATTGGTAAGTGAAATTCATACTTTAAGCCAATAGAGATAGAGAGAAGGTAACTTGACCTAGTTTAACTAGTCAGAACCACCATTTCAACATAAACAAAAATGATCTAAGTTCCTGACTAGGTTGTCTCCCTCATAATGTTGTAGGCAAAACGTTTCGACCCTTCAACATCTCCCTAAAGTGTCACTTGAGTAGAAGGATGTCTAGAAGGGTTATACCTTGGGGAAGTATGTAAAATCAACATTCTATGATCGAGACAACAAAGGAAATGTAGCTTTGGAGAGAGTCAACTCAGATGTTTGTGGACCCTTCTCGATAGCCTCCACTGCTAGAAAATAAATACTATATATATATTTTTATGATTTCTCAAGAAATTACTAGATCATCTTCATGTGGAAGAAGGATGAGACATTCTCAATATTTGTAGAGTTCAAGGACCTAGTTGAGAAAGAGATCGACAAGAAAGTAAAGGATCTTAGGAGCTACAATGGAGTTGAGTATGTTTGAAATTACTTCAAGGACTTTTGTGTGAAAGAAGGAATTCGAAGAGAACTAATAGCTCCTCACAATCCACAACAGAATGTGGTAGTTGAGAGAAATAACCAGAGCATTGTGGGAGCTGTGAGTTATGCTACATGACCAAAGTCTGCCACTACATTTGTGGGTAGAGGCATGTAACACAATAGTCTACTTATAGAACAAGAGTCCTCATTGGAATATTGGTATGATTACAACGAAGGAATATTTATCTAGGAGAAAGTCAAATGTGTCTCATTTCAAAATTTTTGGAGCCTCTGTTTACTTCCATGTCTCCAAAAATTTGAGAAAGAAACTTGAGCCGACAACAGAGTTGGGAGTTTTTGTGGGTTACATTGAAACTTCACAAAAAAATAGAGTGTACATACCTTCCCTTAGAATGACAGTTGTGAGAAGGGATGTAAATGTTGATGAGGGGAAAGCAATGATATGCTCTCTTGGGAGGGAGCTTCAAATGCTACTAGAAGAGGATATTTTAGCTCCAAATGAGGACCCTTAGGAAGTTGTGGAGAAACAACAAATGGAGGAGAAGAGAGGAGGCAGAGTGGAGACATCCACTCAATCAGAACCATGCAAAGAAGGTATAAAAATAACTAGGGAAACTGAAATATTGGCACAGGATGCGAGGGAGAATGTGGGAGCTTCTCAAAATTTTCTCAGGAAAAGGAGGTCACCTAAGAGGTACACTGGCTACATGGCTCTAATGACTGAGCTTGTAGAGACTGAGCCATCCAATTTTGGGAAGAAATTGAGAAACCAATTTGGGTTGATTCAATGGTGGAAGAATACAAATCCATCATGAAGAACAATGTTTGGGAAGTGGTCCCAAGAGCATCAAATAAATCAGTTGTGGGTTTGAGATGGAGCTGCAAGGTTAAACATGCAGCAGATGGAAGCATAGAGAAGTATAAAGACATTTTTGTGGCCAAATGATTCTCTCAAGTTGAGGGAATTGAGTATGAGGAATATTTTTCTCTCGTAGTAAGGTATTCATCCATCAAATCAATTATTGTGTTGGCTACACATATGGGGTGGAAGATCCACCAGATGGATCTATAAACAACATTTATCAATGGTGTTATTGAGGAGGAAGTGTACATAGAGAAACCAGAAGGTTTTTAGATATTTTATCGGGAGACTCATGCATGCAGACTCAAGAAATCATTGTATGGTCTCAAACATGCACCTCGAGCTTGATACACTCAGATTGATAGTTATCTCATTAGATTGGACTTCACCAAACGTGAAGCGTATGTAAACCTCTATAATATTTTGGTAGACAGTAAATTTCTCATCATTGTTTAATATGTTGATAATTTAATATTGACAGGTCATGAGCAGCTGACAACTCTTGCAAGGAGGACCTTGCAAGGGAATTTTAGATGAAACACATGGGTCTCATGCACTACTTCCTCGTGGTGGAAGTATGGCAAGGTGATGGGAATTGTTTGTGTCTCAAGGAAAGTATGCCACCAAGATACTGCACATATTTTGCATGGGGAGTTGTAAGCCCATGGAGACACCTCTAGTAACCAACTAGAGGAAGGAGAATGCCACTTCAAGTGAGGAGATTGATGCTACCATTTACCAACATCTAGTTGGCTCAATGATGAATCTTGTGGACACACAACCATATATGTTCTATGCAATAAACCAACTGAGCCAAGCTATGGTTACATTGAAAAAATTATATTGGAAGGTAGCTAAGCATGTTTTACGGTACCTCAGAGGCACTGCCAAGTATGGATTATGGTACAAACATATAGAGGGAATGAATTTGTGTGGATTGAAAAATGCAGATTGGGCAGGGAGTCCATATGATTGAAAGAGTACATCGGGTGGAATTTTTAGTTTTGGGTCCGCAACAATTTCCTAGTATAGTAGAAAGCAAAGGTCTATGGCACTCAACTCAGCGAAAGTTGAATACATGGCTACAAGTTAAGCACCATGTGATATGATCTGGATGAGAAAGATACATGTGGGACTGTTTGGTCAAGAGATGGATCCAACAATGATCTATTGGGATAATTAGAGTTGCATTAATCTCTCTAAGGATACAATATTTCATGATTGATCCAAGCATATAGATATCCAGTATCATCATTTAGGAGACTTTGTGTAGAGGAGGATAATGTTACTAGAATACATTCCGAAAAACGAATAAGATTTTGACATCTTAACAAGCACTTTTTTGAGAGGGAAGTTCGAATTCCACAAGTGCGATAGGGGTGGTTGAAAATCCCTTTCTTGCTAAGAGGGAGTGTTGAGAAGAGTAGTGAGAAAGTCTCAATTTGACTTAGGCTTGGTCGAATTGAGAAAATTCAAAATTTCCACATCAACAGACAACTTGGAGGCAACTAACTAAGGTGACATGGCTCTTGTCACTCAGTTAGCTCAGTAAATTCAAGTTAGTGGGCTTGGAGTTCCATTTCCATGTGTTGATTGGTAATTTGTAAATCTAGTTCAATTATTTATAGTTGTATTCAGTTAAACTAGTTTTAACAAATAATAAAACTAGTTGGAGGTCAATTGTGTAGTGGGGCAATAATCTAACTCAAATATCATCTCATTAATTGATCAATCAACCAAAAATAGCTCATGCATGCCAGGAATTTGAATTTCGTAGTTTTGGTGGAGATTCCAAGGCAGTGTAACATTAGTTGTCGACTAGTCTTGAGTGTATAGGTGTTGCATGAAATAAGTGATCAATCCTTGGAAATTGCACAATCAATTTGGAGGAAATTCCTAAAGAATAGGGGCCAATTTTCTCAAGATTAAATGGGAGCTCAAGTGGAGGAAGAAATTTACTAAGTCTGGGACATAGATTTTCATTGAGAAAAGAGAACAATTATTCACTTGCAAGTTGAGCTCAAAGCGAGCAAGCAATTGTAATGCATTATCTATTCATCTTATTAATGCAAACATGCTTAAGGGGTTTTTACTAGTTGATTTCCCCTAGATAAATATGTGTGCTTGTGTATGTGATTGATGCAAGTTTTCAAATGTTGTCCTAAATTATGAATTAATTTTCGCAGAGCAATAAAGTAAAATTGTGTCTCTTGATTTAGAATAAATTTCTTGAGTAGTTGCAATTATATCACCATATTTCTAAAAAAGAATGTGGTGCTCTAAACACCAGGCTATAAATAAACAAGTACAATCATTTATTATTCAGTCTCTTTCTATTTTTTAGGTATTTTTCAAGAATGTCATCTTTCCCTTTAGTTGTGATGGGATTTGTATGCCTTGCTCCCAAACTAGTCATACATCTATGCTACTCCAAGAGGGGCGGAGCATCAACTGCAATAATGAATAAATTTTAAATTCATATTTATAGTTATTATTATTATAAGTGTTTTATTAAACTAGTCATACATCTATGTTGCTCCAAGAGGGGCGGAGCATCACCTGCAATAATGAATAAATGTTAAATTCATATTTATAGTTGTTATTATTATAAGTGTTTTATTAATAATAGAATTAGCAGAGTGTTCTTTAGTTGCTTCGGTAGATACCAAGTTGAACATCAGTTTCAAAGGGCACTCCATCATCAATAGGCTCATGTGTTGTATCTACATTGCTTTCCTTATTTTTAAAATCAAGCACATTACTTTATGGTAAAAAATAATAAACATAAGAGATTTTAAAAGTAATAATTTATAAATTATCTTTGTTTCTTTTATTTACTTGAGTGTCAAGTTCAGTGCCGAAGGCTTTGTAGACCCCAAGCTTGTCCTACGTTCAACCATGGCTTGATAGCTATCCTTGAAATCAAGCTTGAGGTTTTCCTTAGTGGGAGCCTCTTTGAATTGTGATCCCTGAAATTTTGCATGAGAACATGAATTTTTCTTCCTCTGTATTATTAAATTAAAATTCTTAAGAATTTATAATTTGGATGCAATTTTTTTATATACTTACAATTTTTGCAGCCAGTTTTGAGTAACTACATAGGCCAAGATGTTGTTGCCCATGTTTAGCTATTCTAGCCTTCGTGGCTTTAGATGTATCTAGGTGCCTATATTGAAAATATTAAAAAATTTGATTAGCTATCGCAATGATGATAAAGCATCATAATTACATTTTAAAATTGCCTCAAACCTTCCTGGTGTGGGTGGTGTCATCCTTTCTTTTAGAAGGGCCTTCTTATTTTCATCTACAACAAGGGATTTCCACTCCCTCTCTAGAATCGATAGAGGGTGGTCATATGACCTGTTCTTTTCCAAATTAACCCTATACTAGTCCCACATATGTTTTAAATGTAATCTTGCCTTGTAAGTAACTACAATTTTTGTTGAAGGTGCCCTCACTGAACAAGGAAACCATTTTGTTCATAAGTTGATCCTTCAACTTAGAACTTTTGGATTTCCAGTTTGTGCAAATGGTGGGCCCAGAGGGTTCCAAGGTTAGGTCATAGAAGCACCTATATAATACATCATTTCCTAAAAAACGATATTATCATTAGTTTAAAATAATCACACACTATATGAAAATTTAAATTATATTGTACTTAATATTTAAGAAACTTCTTAAATAACGGGAACATTCTCTAATTTCATGGGTACATGGTCATCATCTACCAAAAACATAATCGATAGTGTTCTCATGCTAGTAACATGGGAAGATCCAGGAAATCTTGCTTCAAAATCTGCAATGGGATCATGCTCTACATCCACAACATCATGACCAGATCCTGGCATATGTTGTTCAAAGGGTGCATATCCTAGCATGTATGGTTTAGAGGGTGTACCAGTCTCAGTGATAGGTGTGTGACTCATAGGTGGAGCAACAACACTGCAACCAATGTTGGCCCCCATAGTCATACCATGAGGACCATGCTCCCTCAAAAACTCCTCTAAAATGAGGTTTTTTATAAAGGATGAGATAATTAAAATCATAAATAAATAAATGGGATAGTTAAATGAGTTTCTTGCCCCACAGTGATAAATTTGGTCCACCAAGGTTTTGATTTGGCCTTTTATCTCTTCTATCTATGGCTTAATCAAAAGTAAATAACTGAGTTTCTTATTTAATTTCATTTGAAGCTTCCTTATTATTTGGATCAAATTGGTGGACAAAAAAATGCTTCTTCACTAAGCACTTCTTCAGGAGCATCTGTGGACTACTCTGAGGTTGGTTCCTTCCCCTTCTCACCCTATTGATAAAATGCGTGTAATTTGTAACTTCTTTCCACCATCCCAACTATAAACTTTCAAATATTTGAATTTGATAAAACATTTTAGATCAATACAAATTTCAATTTTTTTACATAAGAGGGGAATTTTAGCCAGTTAAGTACTTTCTCATAAATATTATGATATCTTGAAAGTTCATTATGACACATTAAAAAAACATCAAGCAATTCATCCACAATTAATCATCATTATATTAATAAAAAAACTACTACTAACATATGTCTAAACTACTTGATTGAGTTGCTTAAAATCATATAGTCTTTTAAGAATAAAAAGCTTGGGGACCACATTGCATAAATATGCATCTATACATTGTCTAACATTATGTTAGAGGAATTCATGTTTCTAATATGGATCAACATGATCCTGTAAGAGTCATCATCTTGGAAGGATCTTGGAGGAGGCATTGTGATAGGATCAATATATATTCCATATTGTATAGAAACGATACTTTGAAAAGGATGAAAGAATGCATTTGGTCAAGTTGAAATCTCATTGTAGGATACAAATAATTAGACGATAGTGTGAAAGATTAAGAATGATGCTTAAAGTAACCTTTGCATAGGATTGATATAATCATGTAAGGAAAGTTGGTAATATACATAGTGAATCTTTCATTTATTTATATGATGCCTAAAAAGATGAATTTGACTTACTATAGAATGGATAAAATGCTAAGACTTTCTTGCTAGAATAAATCTCATGGTTATATTATTTTACGTACAATTACAATGATGTTTACCTATTGTGAGGTTCGTGCCCTTTGACCTTGATCAACCTACCACAATATTATAACCATGACATATTAAAATATTTCCTTAACTTACAATATACATGACAATCTATTGTATTAAATGACAATCATAACATATAATAGACACTACTTACAAGTTGGGTAAAATGGAATACATTTCCCCCATAATAGCAATGTTTGTATCTATTTGATTCAAATTCTAATTAATGAGAAACTCTTCCCCTACAACTA
>APFE031652931.1:12617-91628 GCA_000404065.3 Pinus taeda
GTTATTATTGTGCCCTTACATTATTATTGTTATGTAGGCTCTGATTATATAATGACCCCTTAGACTCATATATATAGAAAGGAGATCTTTTCATTTGTATCATCCAAGAATTGTTCATTTATGTGATGTAAAGGAGGTTTCCCCCTCAAAGAGGCTGAATTCTAAGGCGTTGATCTATCTTTTCTATCTTTTCTTGAGCTGGTTTCAGTGATTGGTTGATGCAGATTATATTTGATAGTTTTATTATGGTGGTGATTGATTTTGAGCTTCAATGTTACTGATGGGTCTAGTGTGAAAATTCGACGAAATGTGGCTTTCATATTGTAGTGTTGTTTACCAAGAGTATCCAGTCTGAAAATTTATGAAACATGGTCCTTGGAGGATACTGAGGGTTGGATGCTTCAGTGAGGAAGTCAAAGCTTCTTTCTAGTAGTGGCTAGTGATTAGATCAAGGGGTTGGAGCTCCCTTCCAGTAGCATCTAGAAAATAAGTGAAGGTGGTAGATCGATGCCTACGTACTAGTAAACATATCAGCTAGTACAAGAGGAAGTGGGTCGTATCTTCCTTCTAGTAGAAGCTAGAAAACGAGAGAAGGTTGTAGCTTTCAGCAGGCAGATGCCTAGGTACTGGTATGAGTATGCACCAGTAAAATATTTTAAACAACTTATTATTTATATTAAAAAGAAGGCAGAGACAACAACAACAGGTGGTTTTTCTCCCGCATCATTACTCTTTTATTACTGCACATGGTTACTATATAATGTTTAATAAAGTATTGATGCATTGATTTAAGATCAACATATGATGAATTAACTGAATCATAAGTTCACTAGATATACATCAGTTGCCTTAAGAATAGTTGCATGCACGCGCAAGTTCCCTTCACTAAAGTAGCATATATAAATCTGATTATGAAATCTAAAAAGTTATTGATTTGTAAATACTGATTCACCTCCCCTCTCATTATTATTCCCAAAAAATGGTATCAGAGTGGGTCCTTTGGTAGAAGCATGATCGCTTGAAGGAGATCCGTAGAGACAATGGGAAAGAAGAAAAAGAAGAAAACACCTTAGAAGCAGAAGACACCGCAAAGGAATAGTGACAGCAGTAGAGACAATTCGCTATTAGGTGGAAGTAAGTATTCAAATTCAGAATCATCTCAGATTGAAGATGAACAAGCAAAAGAATTATTAGGTACAATTTTTTGGTCTTCTGGTGATACATTTCTCTGTTCATCCAATATTGATGATAATGAAAGTGACAGTGAAACAACTGAATTTTGTCTTATGGATGAAAGTGAAAGAAATATATATGCAGAAGTTAAAAGGATCATAGACAAAATTAGAGATCAACAAGATCTATTTGACAAGAGGGAGTGTAACCTCAAAGAAGTTACTAGGTTAAAATCTCAATTGGAGGAAGGAAACAAAGTAAGGAAGTATGTTAGATGATCCAAAAATAAATTATTATCACACGTTATAAAGTTGGAATAAAATAATTATTAATCTAAGAAATTAAATTAATAATTATTATTCTAGAATGTTTAATTATTTAATGGAGACATTTAGAATTAGTATATTGTTGTAACAAGATATGACTCTCCAAATGTGTCGTATCTTAGGCTCTAATTTAGGAGATTTGTTAGCTAGTTGTTTTGAATAACATTTATTGTAAATGGACACTTGTAAGTGATCCATAATTAGAGGTAGTTAGGACATGGAGCTTATAAATAGCTCATTGCTAGAGTGTTTGGTTGTTCGGGTGTAAGCTCGTGCAAAATCAAATTATGTAATTATTTTTTTCTGATTAATAAAATTACATGTTTGAGGACACTTCTGCCATTATTGTGGTATCAGAGCTCCAGTAATGTTGCAATGGATGTGAGGAGGAGATTCCAGCTTTACAGGCACATGGAAAACTCCATTAATTTGGTCAGTTAATATTTTGTATCCAATTTTTTTATTTTTTAAATCTGGTTCAACATATTTAAAAAATAACAAAAATTGCTTTAGCATAAATTACTTCTACACCTCCATGCATGTGTGGTGAGTTGTTCAACATTTCAGTATTTATGGACAGAGGAGAATGTGGATAGTTTCTGTTTTTTTTAAGACAAATCTTAGCATTTTATTTTATCGGCCTCAGCTCTGTTGTATCTCCACGAGCAAGCATTAGCAGAGCGCCTTGCTGTGCTACCTCCAGATTTATGATAAGAACACTGTTATTAAATTCCTGGATATCATGTTTGTCATTTTCATGATTACTAATATTTCGGTGGAGAATCTACGAATCCATTTGTAGCTACCATTTAATGAAGATAGAACCTGCATATCCATTAGTAGCGGCCATTTAATGAAGAATAGGGATTGAGTGCTTAAAGCACTATTTTGCGTTCATTTCATGGCAAGTTGTTGTAGATTTCCTGGCTAAGTTGCATGAAGCCTTGAGTCAGTCTGTGTGAGTGTGTGTGGCATCTGTATTCAATTTGATTTTTTTTAGATTGGAGGAGGCATTCGGACTAGAATATCTCTCATAGAATTGGATTTGCCTTGGAGACTTGATTTCAGAGCAAATTCGTGACATTGAGGAGCCTTAGATAGCGAACCTTAGAAATTTGGTGCATTCTGATCTATTTCGATGGAAAAATCACGGGTAAGAGCTTCCATTTCTAAAGTATTTAGGAAACTCTCATTGAGCGGAGCGAATTTCTTGTTTTTTGCACGGTGCAGGGAAATTTCATTTGAATCGAAAATTGTGAGTATTGACTCTGCGTATTATTTGTGCTACCTGGGTAACTTCTGTATGCACTTGGGGATGCTCAAAAGTGCTATATGTGCTGGAAAAACCAAACCCTGGTCTGTAGACTTGATTTTGAAGAAAAGATTGTGGGATTTCCCCATACACGACAATTAAAAGGTGATCAAGCTAGCGTGAATAGAGGAGAAGCTTAGCATAACTGAGCAGCATGCATATTTGCACCTCTCACGCAGTAGCACATCTCTGAAAGCATAAACTGTAGAAACGAAAAAAATGCAAATTGCTAAGGCCAAGAGCGAGGCATCTGGATATCAAGGTTGAAGGAGCAGCATGATCAGAGGAGTGATAGTTTAAAAAATAAAGGGAGAGCATCCCGTGTTTCAACTGGATCAAAACAATCAGTTGCTTAGTATTATGTGTTTATTTATCTGTATTGAGTGCAATTTAAAAAAAACGGCAAGTAATGATTTGCTTATTGAGTATTGTTTGAGAATATATAGTATTGGTATATTTTGATGAAGGCTCAGACTGCAATATTTTGAATATATGTTAGAAACTGTACTTCAAAAGCACTTTTGCAGCTTTGATCAAAAGCAAAGTACCTTTTATTTTTAAATAGTGTTTTCATAATTGTGCACTAAAGCCTCCTCGAAGCTCAAGCAAACCACCGTCTACTCCAGGCAGTAGACAACTTCAACAAGTTTAAAGGAAAATTTGATTGCTCCTCCAAAGTAATGCTTCCTCGAAAATTTCTTTCATCTTGGTGTAATCAGATTTGTAAATTTTGCGGAGAGATAAGGAATATTGTATTTTGGAGAGATCTTGTGATTTTTTAATTTTTGGAATTTATTGTTTGTGGAGTAACAAGGTGATTTGTAAATCTTTGGAATAATAAGGGGTTTTTAATTGTAATTTTTTGAAGGGATAAGTGTAACTCAAAGTAATTTTACTTTGAGGCTTGGGGGGGGGGGTGTAACTGTTTTTTTTTTTTAACCAAGTTTTGCAAGAGCATCATTGTAAAAATCAAATTTTGAAAGTTACCTTGTAATTTTTGAGAAATTGACTACAACCAAGTGCAAAGCTCAGTCATTTTCTCCTGCTTCAATGACTATACGAGGGTAAAGGCCAAGCCCCGATAGATTGTGTTTTTTGCGTGGTGTGTTGTGTTGCCCATCTTGAAATTTTTGTTCTGATTCTTGGTGCAAAGCTTCAACACTACAATGTCTAAGTTGATTAATTTTTTCCTGATTCCGACAAACTTGAAGGCACAAAATCTTATAAAACATGGCACCGTCTCATTGAAAGCACTCTCATTTACAATGAATTATGGTAGGGTATATGTGATGGAGATATTAAGCCAAATAAACCCACAAATGCAACTGCACTAGCAAAATGGGAAGTTAAGAATGCCAAAGCGTTAGCTCTTATTAAATCTTCTGTGAATGATGAAATGTATCTCCATATAGAAAATGCTACATATGCATGGTCTGCTTTGAAAACTTTTAAAGACCTCTTTGATACTCAGCCTGAATCAAAGAAAGTTGATCTACAATTAAAATTGTTGCAACAAAAATTGACTGAAGGTGGTGATGTTCTTGAATATATCTTAAGACTTAAGAATATTAGGTAGGAAATCATTAATGCTAGTTTTCCAGCAATAGATGATAGATTTATGGTAACAATTGTAATTTCTGGACTTCCTTCTTCCTACACGCATTTTTTGGAGACTTTACAATTAACTGTGAAATTAGAGAAGCAAAAGTTTGATGAGCTCTGTGAAATGTTGACCCAACATGATAAAACCTTTGGGAAGAAGAAGAATAAGTGAAGATGTTTTTTTCATAGAGGCCAGCACTAGTAAATCATCAGCAGATAATTCTCGAGCCAGAGGCAGAGGGAATCAGAGTCAAGCAGCATATAATGTACAAAGTCGAGGTCGAAGCCAAAGTAGAGGAAACAAATTTAATAGAGGCAACAGTTCAGGAAGGAGTTATTTTCAAGGTAGAGGAAACAACCAAGGAAGAGGCAATTTTCAAGGATAAGGAAATAATAATCAAGGTAGAGGACAATCTCAACATAGAAGTCAAAGTAGAGGTAAAGGACAATCTTCAGGAAGAGGAAGAGACTTAGGTCAAATTTTGTGTTGAATATGTAACAAAGTTGGACATTATGCTGAAGATTGTCGAACTTCTCTTAATAAAATTCCTAAGTTTCAGTAGCACTCAGCGTAATTTGCAAATGATCAAGATGATGATAACTCATAATATGTTTTTACTTCCTTGCAAGCATCACATTTTTTATCTCATCTTAGAAGTGACTATGAAGATGCCTAGATCTTAGATTCCGAGGCAACTCAGCACATGACTTGTCGACATGTTTTTTATGGAATTTTCAAGTTTTCCAACTTAATTCCATTTTTCTTGCTGATGATACAAAACATAGTCCTTATGGAAAAGAAGCAGTTAAAGTTTTTCTCCTTGGCATTGGAGAAAAAATGATTTCCAATGTATGGTATGTACCAACTTTTGAGAAAAATTTGCTCTCTTTAGTCATGATTCGACAAGTAGGACATCAGGTGATTATGGAAGATGGTTTAGTCAAAATTAATTCAGTCAAACATAGCTTGAAAACTGTCATGACATGTTATGAAGATGGAAAACTGTTACGGATGAAAGGGACAATTATTCCAAGGCATTTTGGTTTTGTAGGGGTAGTGACTATAGGTATTTCACCTATAAGACTATGGCATGTAAGATATAGACATTTAAATTTTGAGAGTCTTTCTCAATTGCAGAAACAAGGAATGGTTAAAGGACTTCCCACTTTCAAAAGGGAAAATGCAAAATGTGAAGCTTTCATTTATGGCAAACAAAGTTGAGAAAGTTTTCCAACAAGTTCGTGGCGTGCAAACAGGCGGCTACAAATAGTTCACAGTGATGTTTTTGGACCACTACAAACTTCATTTGGTGTTTAAAAATATTTCTTACTATTCATTGATGATTTTAGTAGAATGACTTGGGTTTACTTCTTGAAGAACAAGTCAGAAGCATTTGAGAAATTTAAATTTTTTTGCCAACTTGTTGAAAATGAAGTCAAAGAAAAGATAGGTACTCTCAGGACAGATAATGGGGGAGAATTCACTTCAAATGAATTCAAAAATTATTGTAGTGAAAATGGAATAAGACGACATCTTACTAATGTTTACACTCCACAACAAAATGGAGTATTCGAAAGAATGAATCGCACTTTGTTAGGAATAGCGATCCATGTTAACTTTCAAGAGGTCCAACTTATTGGGAAAAAGCAATACATACAGTTGTCTATTTAAGAAACAGATCTCTGACTACTTCTTTAGACAGAATCACACCTTATGAAGCTTGGTTTGGTTTCAAACCTCGAGTTAAACATATTAGAGTTTTTGGATCAGTATGTTATGCCTTAGTTCCAAAAGAAAAATTAACTAAGCTTGACTCAAGAAGTTTAAAATGCACAATGATTGGCTATTATGCTGAGAAGAAAGGGTATCGTCTTTTGACCAATGGTAAATTTATTGTGAGCAAGGATATCATTTTTGATGAAATAGAGAGTAAAAGTGTTGCAGAAATTGAAAATATTATTCATAAGCTAGAAACTAAGGGAAATAAAAGAAAAGGAAAAATGCAAAGTCAACCAACTTCACCAAATTCGTATGAACTTGATTTTCCTTCCTCTGAAGATGAGTCATCTAGTCCATCTACTTCAACAACATCATCTGGGTCTTCTAGCAGTTCATCTGCATCTCTAAGCAACAACAGTTCTTTTGAGAGTGATTCTCCAGACTCTTCACCTAAACGAAGAACATCAGTTTATATTAATGCTCTTTACAATGATGGAGATTTTTCAAAAGCGCAAACAAGTGAGCACCAACTACCGAAATGGGCAGTTCAACTTTTGAAAGATGTAAAGCCTGATGAGTAGAATAAAACAAGCACCAGAAGGGCACATAGAAGTGAAGGCAATTTTTCCTTGATAGCAAATGATTTTACTGAACCTTCCACATACAAAGAAGTAGTAAACCATAAAGAATGGCAACTGGTTATGGTTGAAGAATATCAAGCAGTAATAGATAACAACACTCGAAAACTTATTGATTGTCCATCAAATGTTAAACCCATAGGATGCAAATGGGTTTACAGAATTAAGTATAATCAAAAGGGAGAACTTGAAAAGTATAAAGCATGACTTGTCACAAAGGGTTTTGCGTAGCAGGAAGGCATTGATTATGAGGAAACTTTTGCTTCTATAGCTAAATGGAACACCATCCGATTAACACTTGCATTGGCCAGTCAGAAAGGATGGAAAGTTCATCAAATGGATGTGAAAAGTTCTTTTCTCAATGTGGATTTACAGGAGGAAATGTATATGACCCAATTTTCCATGTTTTGAAATTTAAGGAGAAGAACATAAAGTCTGCAGATTGATCAAGGCTTTATATGGATTAAAACAAGCTCCCCGAGCTTGGTATGCAAATATGGATGAATACCTTACGAAAGTTGGTTTTCAATGAAGTGAATCTGATGATACTTTGTATGAGTGACAATAGGGAAAATATATGGTAATTCTTGTTATCTATGTAGATGATTTGATCATTACTGGCAACCATGATGATCATATTGCACAAGTGAAAAAGGAGTTACATGCAAGTTTTAAGATGACAGATTTGGGACTACTTCACTACTATCTTGGAGTTGAAGTCCTCCAATGTCCACATCATATTTTCATTTCTCAGAGAAAGTATGCAGTATATTTTCTTCAGCGATTTGGCATGCAGGATTGCAAAACTTGAAACTTTCAAAATTTGAAGGGGGGAAAAGGTGGACAGTACAACTTCCAGACAATTGATTGGCAGTTTGATTTATTTGACAAATACTCATCCTGATATATCTTATGCAGTCAGTATTATTTCACGTTTTATGCAGGAACCATGAGACAACCACTGGAATGCAGCCAAAAGAGTTCTTCGATATGTCTAAGGAACAAAAGATTTTGGTCTTCTTTACACAAAGACTAAAAACTTTGTACTTGGTGGATATTCCAATGTCGACTTTTCTAGAAGTATTGATGATCGAGCATCAACATCACTTTATTTAATGAATATGGGGTCAGCAGCAGTATCTTGGAGTTGTAAGAAGCAAGCTATAGTGGCCACTTCTTCAACAGAAACAGAATATATTTCAGCGTGGGAAGCAACATGTGAAATTGTTTGGTTGCGTAGAATTTTGCAGGACTTGGGCATTTCTCAGGCATAAGCTACATCATTATTCATTGACAGCCAGTTAGCCATCAAACTTTCCAAGAACCTAGTTTTTCATTCAAAGACAAACCATGTGGACACCAAGTATCATCATATTAGATCTCTCATTGCCAAAGATGTCCTCAAGCCAGTTTATTGTCCTTCTGAAGATTAGATCTCTGACATTTTCACGAAACCACTTGGCAGAATAAAATTTACTAAGTTCAGGGATGAACTTGGTATCTGTTGTGATGTATCTTTGGATCATAGGGGGGAATGTTAGACGATCCAAAAATAAATTATTATCATAGGTTATAAAGTTGGAATAAAATAATTATTAATTTAAGAAATTAAATTAATAATTTATTATTCTAGAATGTTTATTATTTAATGGAGGACATTTAGAATTAATATATTTTGTAACAAGATATGACTCTCCAAATGTTGCGTATCTTAGGCTCTAATTTAGGAGAATTTGTTAGCTAGGTTTTTTTGATAACATTATTTGTAAATGGACACTTGTTATTTAATAAGTGATCCATAATTAGAGGTAGTTAGGACATGGAGGTTATAAATAGCTCATTGCAAGAGTGTTTGGTTGTTCGGGTGTAAACTCTTGCAAAATCAAATTATGTAATTATTTTTTTCTGATTAATAAAATTACGTGTCTAAGGACACTTCTACCATTAAAGTAGTACAAGGAAAAGGAATATTAGTGTCAAAGGTTACAGGATGAAGTGACATCATTGAGAAATAAAGTGAATGAAAATGATACAACAACCAAGGAACTTATAGAAAGAACCATTTACTATGAAGATCTTGAAGTTGTTGTGATCTCTCTAAAAGAAGAACTTAAAAATTCAAATAAGCATAATGAAGAACTAATTCAAGCATTTGGAGAACAAGAAAATGAAGTTCTCGAATTAAGGAAACAAGTGGAAGAAGGAAGAAAAGTTGAAGAAATCATGAAGAAGTAGTATCTTGAAAAGGAAGAGCAATATCAGGTTGGGTAAATATCCTAAAAGGTAAATTAGAAGAAAAGGATAAAATTTTATGATTTCAAGATAGCACTAAGATTTTGGAGGATATTCTTAGTAGTCAAAGGTCTCCTACCATCAAATTTGGTCTTGGTTTTAATGAAACTGTTAAAGGCAAATCTAGCTCACAAACTGAAGCAAGGAACTCAAATGTAAAATCTGAAATGCTCAATAAGGAGATAAAAGGTCAACCCGATCAACAACCAAGGAAAGAAAATATTTAAATAAAATCATTTACTCCTAACTATGGAAGTGTTAGTTGATTCTCACCTCTCATAAATAATGGTGAATGTTTTATATGTCATAATTGTGTACATGTTGCAGCTAGATGTAGGAGTAGAATGGTTCAAGCTAATAGTCATCACGCAGAAAGATCATCAGCTTCTAGGTACTTTCAAGGATATTGTTTTTCTTGCAATATGTTTGGTCACAAAGCCATTGATTGCTTTAGAAGGAATATGAAACATGTTGGGTGTGGAGCCTAATTACCTTATTTATTAAGAGGTATTGCCACATTGGACCCCATTTCATAATGTGGTAGAAACACCACCCGTAATGTGCACTTCCGGGGTGTCCAGGGGGGGGTGGGGCGGGCGACAAATATTATTTGGAGTAGCACCCCCGAAGCTAAAAATAGATGTAAATTTTCCTTAGAAAATGTTTTAATTTTGTAGTCAATCTGGGCAGTTCATTAGGTGGAAATATGACGGTAGAAGTTATGTTTAATTTAGGGTTTTTTTCCCTAAAAGGAAACCCATTGCTATATATGAGGGAATTGTATTGCGTCTATGTAGATCTATATTTTGAGTGAGAAACAAAGAGGATATTGTGTGAGAGTGAAGAGGGAATTACGATGGATCTATTGTAGGTTGTATCTCTTTAGTTTTCTAGATAATATAAAAGGAAGGACTGGCTTTTTCTTTGTCGATGTAGCCCAAATTGGGTGAACCACGTATATCTGTGTCTCTCTTATTTTTATGTGTTTTCTGTGTTTATATTTCTGCAATATATTTTATGTATTCCATTACAATGTAATGTATAATTTTCTAACAAAAAATATAAGATGTTATGCCTGTAACAAGTTTGGGCATATAGCAAAAGCATGCAGGAGAAAATTTCAGCCAACATACCAAAAGAAGCAAACATCATCACACTTCAAGGTATGGAAGAAAAAGGAATTACAGTAAGAAATATGTGGCATAGCTTAGTATACAAACAGAACATACTTAGGAGGAACTAAAAGTATGAAGTTTCAGTGTTCTAATTCTCATACGCAGTTATCATTAAGAAAAGTTGTGCATATATGCGAGTTAGAAGTTGCACAGTCGCGTATTTGTTGGTTTGATGTAGAAGTAGTAAGACAAACTCAGGAAAAGGGGTATGATATGAGTCAGTTAATTATCAATTATCCTTTCTATTCTAATTGATGATGATTATAGCCTGTTGATGATATGTAGAAGAGATTTTGACCCTCATAATTTGTTAATGATTTGATGTATAACTAGTTGATGATGATGCCGTGATTATTCTTACCGATATAGGCATTGATCAGATTTGACAATGAACAATAGGCATAGGTTCAGGGGCAGAATATGTTATGCTTCTAATAATACATTGTTGGCATTATGTTTAGAAGTATTTGTTACATAAAGATTCTTGTCGATGGTGATGATGCTTATGTTTTTGAACTATTTAAATGATACATCATGGTATGCTGCAGTCATGGGTTGCCTATGATAAAGTCTTAGGTGACACTTATATTGCTTGAGCCACATAGTTGTTATTCAGATCAGATTTATGGTTGATTGTGGATGACTCTTTTGATGATGCATATAGTACATATGGTATTTTTCTTACATGGTGATCTTCATAAGGACAAGGAGAAGAACAAAACTTGAGTACACGACTTCATTATTTGATAAGTGTCATTTCTTTTATGTTGATGTCATCATGCCTTCAAAGATGCATAAAATTCATATGGTGCAGTTATGGATGAGGATTCCTATAGTTCTTGGCTCTCACATGGTTGAGGATTGATGTTATTGATGGTATCAAGAAATCTTGAAAAATTACTATGTGCTCATGGTTTGCTAGATACATATTGTTATCTTTATGATGGATACATATTATGCTGATACATGGATGATTACCTACATTACACATTGGTAAATAATGTTGGTTGGTTAAGAAAATGGTGTTATTGTAGGCTTCATGAAGACAAATATATTCGAATTCATGGTTATTTGGAGACAAGGGTTACTTAGTCACATAATGATGATGACTTCTTACTTTATGATGATAGGTTTGATTATCATGGTTGATTCTTATCAGATATGGATATTGGAAAAATCCCTATTGAAGATACATGGTTGATATATTAAGGGTAGTTATGGAAAGATCATGCAGTTCTTGTTACGACTGCTACTGTCAGTCTTGTTATCTTGTCACCTGGATCAAATTTTCTTTTACCATGCTTGTCAAGACTATCAAAATCAAATTTTTTATGTCACTAGGTTTACACAACAAAATTTGGTCACTATTTTGTCAGTCTAGAGATGAGGTCAATCTTTTGGAAATTCACTCATGCTGGTCACGTATCACAATTTTATGGAGGTGTCATAATAAAAACATGTCAGTCATCATCATCATTCCATTTAGTCTCAGGTCATTCATTATGTTGCTAGGGTTTCCAAGGTCCATCATTTTCATGAATAAATCCAGCAGTGAATAGAGCATGATAAGAAACGCTTGGATATTGATTTGTGAATTTTCACACATTCATCATGTTCTCATGTTCAAAAAGTTCCAGAAGAAGGAGTTCCAACACTCAGAAAAGTAAAAGGTAGCTCAAGTTTTCAATGGTAAAGGTAACTCTATTTTCATAAGTGAAAAAACAATTTTTAAAGGATGGTGGGTTCCATTTCTTTTTTAAAAAGAGAAATAATTTTCCCTATAGAAACTCAAAAGCCCCCAAAATTGGTTCATTTACCTCCTATTCACTCTTGAGTATCGAGCTATCCCATCCAAGAGAGTAAAAAACTCGGTTACCTGGGAAATTTTGGCAAAAAACTTGAGGCACTGCGCTCAAGAACAAAGCGTTGCGCTCAGGACAGAGTGCCTAGAATTCACCCAAAACTCTCCCAAATTTAATTTTTTGGCTTGCAAAATTAATTTCATTGACTTCTAAGCCAAGAGACAAGTAATTAAACCATCATTATCCCTAATTTTCTTTTCAAAATCATCTCATGCCAATGATAGTTCAAATTATGGTTTGCAGTGAAATTTTTCATTGGAAACGATAGGGTGATAATAGCCTTTTTTATTTTTGGTTTCTAAGACATGTAAAATGTAATGTTGTCCTACACATGCATACATGTTTAATAAACAATTTTAACCATTAAATTCACCTCAAAGCAAATTTTTAACCCTCAAAAAGTAAAACCCTAGCTCATTCCTAGAGGTTTTTGGGCATTTTTCATTACAAACCTTGTTTTTCCTCCTTGCAAGTAGATCACTCTTCCACTATTTCTTCACTCATTTTCATTAGCTTCCAAAGTTCATATCCACTTTTTTCAAACCTCCTCTATCATTTTGTCAAAATCGACCTTCACATCACTTCATTTCTATTCATAACTCACACTTTTTTCGTTTCCTGCTGCTAGGGGTTTTTTTGTCATCATGGAGGCAAAATCATCACTAGAGAGGAATGACATCATAAGGGAGGGAAGATCCTCAGGTATGAACCATAAAATTGTAATTAAATCCAATCCTATTCTTTCATCAAACAATGCTTTGAGGATGTACATTGCTTGGAGTTTTGCGAAAGAGTGAGTGAGATGGGGTTTCATGAATAATTAACAGATTGGGTGGAAACTCAGTTGAAGTTGAAAGTGCTATCAATGTTGGTGTTGAGTTCACTTTTTTAGTGGCCTCCATCTCACTTGAAATGGGTTACCGGACAATGATGAATAGTGGTTCAAAGGAATGAGCCTAGATCTTGAATACTACAAGCCTTTCTTAGAAACACCATACATGGAAAAACATGTTCACATTATGCTTTTCAAATACTTATTGGAGAAATATGCCCCTTTGATGAAGATTGTCATGAAGTTATTTACATGTGAAGGAAGATTCTCTAGGTTGTATGCTTATCTTATTTTCCTCCTAATGAATTTCACCTCTCAAAAGCCACTCAACATGTGTAACTACCTATCCAGGAGCATTTCCAAAATGTCAGGAAAGATACAAGTGAAGAACAAAGAGCACTCCCCAAGCTTGTTTCATCACAATCTAATAAAAAATATTGTCCTTCACCATCTTGCAGAGAAAGGTATGGCTTGGGAAGCCGTTTTGGAAACAACCCTGAAATGGCATGAAGCTAATGTAGTAGTTCAGTCTTCTAGTGTGCCAAAACAACAAATGGAGGTGGGGTCCTCTAGAAAATTGGTGGAGAAAACTCAATTACCTAAGCTTGAGGTGACTAAAGTGTACAAGAGAGGACAAAGGTTTGTGTTTTCTTCTCATGGAGAGAAAGGGGCCAAGCTTTCTTCATCAACAAAGTAGGGACCAACAAAGAAAGATAAATACATAGTTCAGCATGAGTTTGAGCTAGTTGATTCAAAGGTCAAGGATCAGACTTCAAGCATGCAACAGACAATCAGAGATAAAGACTATCAAATCAAGGAGCTTACAATCAATATGGATAGAGAAAAATATATCATCTTATTCCTTGAATAGGAGAATAGTCAGCTCAAATCAAAGGAATTGATCATGGAAAAAAACTAAGCCAAGTTATTGCAGTAGGTTGGAAAAGGAAAAGAAATCATAGAATCAAGTGAGCCTGAAGGATCAAAATGGAAAATGCCAACAACAAAGGGCCTAAAGAAAGCTTTGCAAGAAGAGGAAAAACACATCCTATTGAATGAAGACATGGACCTAGAAGATAGAATTTCTCTTGAGGTCAATCAAGATAAGGAGTATTGGCTCAACAGGGTGAATGAACACTTGGAGAAGCTCCTTGAGAAGGAAAATAGAGATAATTAGTTGCTTAGACATATGGCGCACCACTACTAGGCTCAAAACTAGATCGCCAATGTCAAGGTAAAGCAACTTGAAAACAAGCTCAAGGAAGCCAAAAAATACCAAAAGGATGAGGGAAACTTGGAGATGCTTGTTGAAGCATCTACGAAGGCTTAACATACATACATTTATAGCTTCTAGTCAATTTTTCCCATATTCTCAGCACTTTTTGTTTTTTGTGAATATTGGAGCTAAATTCAGAAAATTAGTAGCTCCATAAATGCAATGCCTTGGTGTTGCATTTTTTCCTCAGGCCTCCATTTTAGGAAAGGCCTACATTTTTGAAAAGAACTTGCCATCCTCTAAAAAAAAAATTGCTCATATTTTGCAAAGGTGGCTTATTTTTGGATAAAAATGCAAAAAAATGGCAAGAAACTAGCATTTTGGACCCTTTTTTGATAGGCGCTGCGCATAAGGAGCGACCTTGGGAAAATGGATTTATGAAGGCCTTCCCATCGTCCAAATTCAAAAATTCAAACTGTTCTGGAAACTAGACTTGAAAGGCTAGTTGATCGTTCTATCATTTTTTCATTTTTACATCTAGAAGCACCGGAAAATAACCTCAACATCGGCGCAGTGCTCTTCCACTTTTCTGTGTTTTAATTTGTAAATTTCACTGTGTAAAATTTCTAGTTTCTAGCTTGACTAAGTCAAAGTCAAGATTCTCTATGTAATGGCACTAGTTTCGAGGCTAGTTGATGTAGGCATGAATAAATGTACATCATAGTTTGTTTTGATGTTTATTAGGCCTCATAAAAGAAGCAAACTCCTAAACAAACTCTCTGTGAAGTGTTTGAGTTTCACCTTCTCACTCTCACTTGTTGGTTGAGAGAATCTTGGAGTCAGTACCTCCACCAAGGAATTCGACTCCTGAATATGGGAAAGTGGTCTAAGAGAGTCTATATGTACAATTTCTCTTGACGAGAAGAGGGTTGAACTTTTTTTGAAGGAGGCTTGCATGTAATCATCTTTTCAGCTAATACAGAGACAGGTTGCAACTATTTTCAAGGAACCCTAGCCTAGAGAGTTCATGGTGTCTGTACTTCATTCTATTTGTATTTTAATGGTTAAAACATCTTCATCTACATGATATCTCTTCTTTCTATGGATTCCTTTTAGTGAAATATGTAGAATTCTTGTTTTTCAAGCTTTGTTATTTGGTTTTCATAGTTATGTTTATGTCTTCCTAAGCTAATGAAATCATGTTTACTTATGCTCATTAGTTTCTTCTACACTTTCTCTTCTATACTACACTGACAACATTCAAAATACACATGACTTCTAATATCTAGCTCCTTCTCATATTTTCTCCTACACTCCCATAGCCTAGACCTACTTGTGGCTCCAAACCCTAAGTTCAGCAAACCCTAAACCCAAATTTTCACAAATAAGCAAACAAATACATATATCTAGCGTAAAATTCATTTGCTTTAAAGTCATATCACTGATAAGAGACTTCAAGAGATCCCTCTCATGCTCAGTAGGGATAGCTATTGAGCTGAAGTGGTTTGAGGTTACCCTTCTCGATTTCCTTTTCAGCCTAAGAGATTTTAAGGACTAACATTTTTGGCAGCGTTGCCGGGGAACAAATGTTAAATCATTCATGGGGAATATCTTAGAGCTTTCAAAAACTGTTTCTATAGATCACAATTTCCAGTATTCAAGGATAGGCTGAATTCATAAATTTCATAAGTTTAGGTATACATTATGGCTTCCAAAAGGCATACCAAGTCAAACCCTGACCCAAATCCACCCTTCATTATTGAAGATCTAGAAAAACTGCTCAAAAAAATTAGATTACCCATTACTAAAAGTGTAGTTCGGAAAATTAAAAGAACAACCTCTCTTCCTAAAAATTTGTTTTCCTTTGAGCAAATTCCTTTTGATGAGTAGATAGAATTGTCTCTTTCTTGGTCGAATTCTGGGTCTTGTATTTCTAAAGTGACATTAGAGCCTTTAAAGATTGAAATTCACTATATTTATTTAGAATATTTGTTTACTAAAACTGATCATGAACTATGGTTGAAGTTTGACAAGCTTCAAAGCCTTGCTGAGCAACTCCAATTCATTACAGAAAAATCTTTTGTCCAATATCAACTTGAATACCTGGCCACTACTTCATCTTTTCTTTCACCTCCAAACACATCTGCTACATCTCCCAAAACTTCAGTTTCATGATATTTCATACCACCTCCATTTGTTCCATCTTTTCTTGTACAACCAATTGTAGTAGCTTTGCCACCCCCATCAATATCATCATCCTTACCTACACAAACCATTGTAGTACCTCCACTATCTCTAGTAGTCATGGCGTGATTTGCACATCTCTTACTGCCTTCTCAACATGCTGCTTTGCCTTAGAATTATGGTCAAAGACTCCCTTTGTTTGATGGAAGTGCAGAAATTACAACTAAGCAGCATGTTGACAAATTAATAGATTTCATTGATTTAGAAGAAATTGATGAAGATAATTCCAAGATGAGGATTATAGCTCAAAGTTTCTCAGGAGATGTTAAGAAATGGTTTCAAAGTATGGCTACTAATTCTTTTAACATATCTCAAATATTGATTGAATTATTCTTAGCTCATTGACAAGAGAAGAAAAATTCGTTACAGATATTGGCTGAGTATAACTCAATGAAAAGGAACTCAAATGAAATAGTTCAAGAATTTACAACAAGATTCAACACAGTGTACAATTCCATACCTAATGATATGAAGCCTCCTCCTAGTCTGGCTCTTCTTCATTATCCTGATGCTTTCGATCCAGAAATGTCATACCATTTGAGAGAGAGAGAGATCCTACTCTTGAAGAGATGCAACAGAATGGTTAGTGTCGAAGCTAATTTGGTCATCAAGAAGTCAAAATCAAAGCTAGAGAGGTCTGAGAAGAAAGTTGTCTTTAAAGAAGAACCTGCATCATCTTATGATGTAAAGCTTGATAATCTGATAAAACCTATGGAAAGGATAATGGATAGAATATCCATAACTGAGCGACAATTAGAACCTTTAGTGAGGAATCCTAACTTTCGCAGACAACAACTACAATAGTTCAAAAATTGACAGAAAGAGCAGTGAAACCAAGATCCTTAAGGTCAAGTAAGAGCTCCATTTCAACAAAATTATATTGAAGGCCAGGAAGAAGATGAAGAAGAGATTATATAAGAAAATCACTTCTTTCAAGAATATGAATTTTGTACTTTCCTAACAGAAGAAGATCAATTTTCCGAAGATTCTCTCATACCAAGTGATCAGAAATTTGTGCTTACAAGTGACGATCTGTGGGCTGTTCAAACTGAAGAGTACCATAGAGGATATTAGAATGCCCTTAGCCATCTTCAAAAGCAGTACAATTTGACGAATAGAAATGTACCTGTTACTCTAACTCAGAAAAGACAAAATGTACAAAAAGACACACCAAGCAAGGAAACTGCTCGTTCAGGTCAGAATAAAGAGAAGGACATTGTCATACTGAATCTGGATAGAACAAATGAAGCCTCTACCAGCAGTGTGAGGAAAGACAAAGAATTGCAAATTGAAAGCCACAAGATGGAGTCACAAGCTAAAGGGCAAACAGAAAAGAAGGACATCACCGCAAGAGAGGTAGAAAACCAATCTAATATTTTCATTTGGAAAATGAAATTTCTAAATTGAAGATTGCTATTCCCCTCACTGAATTAGTGAGGAATGAAAAATATAAATTTTAGATTGCCAAGATGATTAATGTTGATCAAATGTCTGATACAGTTAATATAGCTAATGATGATCCAACAATCCTTTTTGGTCCAGCCTTAGAAAGAGCTCTCGAAGATAGTGAAATCCCTCCTTTTTTTTCTGAATCTTAAAATTCATGATTTTATCCTTCATAATGCCATGTTGGATTCTGGTGCCTCACATAATCTTATGCTTAAAGCCATCATGGATAAACTAGGACTAAGTATCACCCGACCCTACCATTATATTTATTCCTTTGATTCCGGGAGAGTGAAATGCCTTGGCCTCATTAAAGACTTGGTAGTGTCCTTGGACAAAATCTCAGACAAAAATTTACTCATGGATGTAGTAGTTGCGAATATTCCTCCTAGGTTTGGCATGTTGCTTTCAAGGTTTTGGGGAGAAAAACTAAAGGGCACTCTGCAACTTGACTTTTCATATGACACTATCCTTGTTTTTGGTCAACTCCAGAAACTTTGTAGGGAAAAGAAGATGAAATTTATGATTAGCAGTAAGGAGAAGCTAGTCAATCATCCTATACATGTTGTCCATACTAATCTTGATTCTTTCATTTTATTTAGCGATATAAATTGTGTTGATGATGAAAGTCAACTATTGTTAATTTCAAAAGTTGCCAAGGTCATGAGCAACATGCATGAAGTTATTACAATAGAAGGTAAAGAGATTAGTGAAGAGTGTTTGTAGCCAACAAATCCTATTGAGGAAATTGAAATAATAGTGAAAAAAATAGAAAGTTTTGAGATAACTGGTCAAATTCCTAAAAAGCAAACAGTTCAGTCTTCATAAATCCTTCATCCGAATGAAGAAAAATGGTCTTTGGACCATGGATTTCGATGGCGCATCAGGAAGAGAAGGAGCAGGGATTGGTGTCTAGATACATGGTCCATTACATCAGTCAGATAAAATACCTCGAAATGTGAGAATGAGTTCTTACAAGTTGGCTTTTGAGTGTTCAAACAATGAGGCGGAGTATGAGGCATTGATTGTTGGCCTCAAAATTTTGAAAAAGTTGGGAGAAAAAAAGATTTTTGTTTATGGCGACTTCAAATTAGTAATCAAATAAGGCAAAGGGGAATACCAGGCCAAGCACCCAAGAATGAGAGCTTATTGCAATGTTGTACTTTACATCCTCATGACTTTTTTAGAATACACTTTATCTCTTATTCTTAGAACTCAGAATGTCATAGCTAAATCACTTTCCACTACAACAAGTATTGTGAAGATCCCTATTCATCCTAATTAGAAGTACTCCATCCATGTCAAACATCGTCCATCTATTCTAGATAACATGAGATTTTGGCAAGTGTTTGGGGATGATAAACAGATAGACAATTTTCTGCAATTGGAAGGAAAATTTCAGAATTCTCACATTGATGATGCATACATTTTTAATGATTCGGATATCCACTCAACTAATATTGAAGTATTATAGCTCAAGGACAACAACATTCCAAGAGAATTGGTGCCTTTGGAAGAGTTATTTGACTATGATGTTGTCACCAAGAAGCCCACCATGTTTCCTACAGAAAAATGAGTTGAAGATGTAAACACTGGCATAGCTGATGATCCTAAAATGGTCAAGTTATAAAAGTCCTTATCTCTTGAAACAAAAAGTAAGTGCATGCCTTTAATGAAATAATCCAATAATGTATTTTCTTGGGACTATTCAGATCTGAAAGTTTATGACAAAAATATCACTCAACACACCATTCTTATTAAGCCCAATCAGAAGCCATTTCGCCAGAAATTAAGGAGGATAAATCCCAAGTTGCTGCCGTTTATTGAGAAAGAGGTAAATAGGCTTTATAATTTTGGAATCATATTCCCTATTATATTTTCCGAATGGATGTCTAATCTAGTGCCTCTAAGAAAGAAGACCGGGGAAATTTGTCTATGTATTGATTTCAGAAATCTGAACAAGGTATCCTTGAAAGACAATTATCCCCTGCCCAAGATGGATCACATACTACAGAGGGTAGTTGGGTCCTCTAGGATGTCATTTCTAGATGGATAATCTGGATACAACCAAATTCTAGTACATAAGGATGATCAACTCAAGACAACCTTCACAATGCCATGGGGTAAATTCATGTATGCCAAGATGCCTTTTGGGTTGAAGAATGTAGGAGCTACTTTTCAGTGGGATATGGACATATATTTTTCAAATGAAAAAGATGTATTTCTATTTATCTATTTAGATTATCTTACAGTGTTTTCAAAATATGATGAAGAACATTTACATCATTTAAGAATTGTTTTTCAGAAATGCACAAAATTTGGCATCTCACTTAAACCAAAGAAGAGTTTGTTCGCCATGGAAGAAGGTAAGATATTGGGACACATCATCTCTAAATATTGCATCCACCTTGATCCTACAAGAGTGGAGGCCATTCAACAATTAGACTTCCCAAGGAACAAGAAAGAGATTCAGTCTTTCAATGGGAAAATCAATTTTCTGAGAAGATTCATTCCTAATCTAGCTGAGCACTTGAAAGAAATGACAAACATTTTGAAGAAGGACAGTGAGGTAAAGTGGTCTTTAGAGGCTAAGAAATCATTTTGTTCAGTGAATTTTGCATTATCTATTGCTCCTATTTTGATTAGCCTAGATTACACTTCAGATTTCATCATCTTTTCCTTTACCTCTCAGCATACATTAGCAACAGTCCTAATGCAGAAGAAAGATTAGAAAAATGAGTAGCCCATAGCGTTTTTCAATGGCACTATAAGAGATGCAACACTAAGATACAATAAAATTGAAAAGAAAGCCTTGGCTTTGGTGAAATCTCTCAAGGATTTCCGAGTTTATATTCTACATTCTCACACCATTGCTTATGTTCCTACCACAACAGTTAAAGAAATTCTTGTGCGGACAGATCCTGAAAGCAGAAGAGGAAAGTGGATTGCAGCCATGCTAGAGTATGGCTTGGAGATAAAGCCTACAAAGATCATCAAAGGACAAGGTTTAGCTAAACTCATGGCTGAATCAAATCTACATGCACTAGACATCAATTTGATTGCTGCACTTTATGAAGAACAAGAAGAAGGTGATCCTTTCCTACAGTTGTCATATATGTTCATGTCCTCACCTAGGTATTTCGACATTTTCTATGTCTTACAACACTTGAATCCTCCACTGGAAGTCCCTAAAGGTAAAGCTAGATCACTGAAACTGAAGGCTTCGAAATATTGTATTCTAGATGGTGTTTTATTTTGGAAAGATCCTGGTGGTGTGCTACTGAATTTTTTGGTAGAAAATGAAGCTAAGGATGTCATGAAGGATTTCCATAAAGGAGATTGTGGTGGTCATCACTTTTGGAAAAATATAACAAACAAGATCTTAAGAACTAGCTTCTATTGGCCCACCCTCTTTTCTGATGTATACAAAATAGTCATGAGCTTCCATGAATGTCAGATTTTTCAAGGAAAGAGAAAGCTTTTTCCATCACCATTACAACTCATTTTAATTTCAGCTCCTTTTCAACAGTGGCATCTTGATTTCATTGGTGAAATCCATCCTTCATCTTCAGCACAATAAAAATGGATATTGACAAACACCGACTACTTCACAAAGTGGATTGAAGCAATCCCGACTAGGAAAGCTACTGAATCTGTCATCATTCAATTCATTGAGTCTAATATTTTGTCTAGATTTGGTTGCCCATAGAAAATAATTATTGACAATGCTACTACTTTCAAGTCAAAAGGAATAGTGGACTTTTGTGCCAAATACCATATTGTGTTAGGACATTCTACTACTTATCATCTGCAAGGGAATGGTCTTGCTAAATCTTCCAATAATTCCTTGGTTAACATCATCAAGAAGGTTCTAGAGGTGAACAAGAAGAATTGGCATAAAAGGCTCATCAGTGCCTTATGGGTGGACAGGGTCAACACTAAAAAATCAATATGTATGTCTCCTTTTCAGCTAGTGTATGGAGTTTATACTGTGTTTCCTTCATCTCTTGTTTTCCCGGTCATGAGAATTATACAAGAATTGGATAGTGAGACTAATGACATACAAAGGAGGACAAATCAGATGATTCATTTACAACAAACAAGGGAAGAGGTTCTTCAGAATACATCCAAACTCCAAGAGAAGATTAAAAAGATTTATGATCGCAAGACCAAGGAAGACCATTTCAATATAGGAGATGTGGTTCTTCAATGGGATGCTAGAAATGAAGAAAAGGGCAAACATGGTAATTTTGAAAAATTATGGAAGGGACCTTACAAAATTTCTTCTTTTAGAGAAAACAATGATTTCTTATGGGAATAAATGGATGGAAGTGATTATTCAGGAGGAATGACCAATGGTAGGATTGTCAAGAACTAATATGTCTGAAAAAAGTCTTGAAAATTCATCATCATTGTATATATCGATATGTATTTTATTTCTAGAAATTTAGGTGGCTATCATAGGAGTTTTAATCTTGAAGTGATGGCCCTAAGGCTTCTTAGGTCAGCAACTGTTTTGGGTTTTATTTCACTTTTCAGTTTTTGTCATGTCAGAAGGTTAGTTAGTTTTAAGTGAAAAGTATGTTTTCATGCATGTTGACTCCATTGCCCAAGGGATAAGGCTACTTGGTCTACGGTGTTCTTGACACCTCCAAGGAGCTGCCATCCCCAGTTGGAGCCAATGTTAGTGTGAGTATTGTTAGCCTCTCACCTATATCAAATGTGCTTTTACTATGCTTGTTGAGACTATCAAAATCAAATTTTTTATTTCGCTAGGTTTACACAGCAAAATTTGGTCATTGTTTGGTTAGTCAAGAGATGAGGTCAATCTTTTGGAAATTCACTCATGCTGGTCACATATCACACTTTTATGGAGGTGTCATAATAAAAATATGTCAGTCATCATCATCATTCCATTTAGTCTCAGGTCATTCATTAGGTTGCTAGGGTTTCCAAGGTCCATCATTTTCATGAATAAATCCAGCAGCGAATAAAGCATGACAAGTAGCTCTTGGGTATTGATTTGTGAATTTTCACACATTCATCATGTTCTCATGTTCAAAAAGTTCTAGAAGAAGGAGTTCCATCACTCAGGAAAGTAAAAGGCAGCTCAGGTTTTCAGTGGTAAAGGTAACTCTATTTTCATAAGTGAAAAATAAATATTTAAAGGATGGTGGGTTCCATTTCTTTTTTAAAAATAGAAATAATTTTCCCTATATAAACTCAAAAGCCTCCAAACTTGGTTCATTTATCTCCTATTCAATATTGAGTATTGAGCTGAATTTTCACACATTCATCATGTTCTCATGTTCAAAAAGTTCTAGAAGAAGGAGTTCCATCACTCATGAAAGTAAAAGGCAGCTCAGGTTTTCAGTGGTAAAGGTAACTCTGTTTTCATAAGTGAAAAATAAATATTTAAAGGATGGTGGGTTCCATTTATTTTTTAAAAATAGAAATAATTTTCCCTATATAAACTCAAAAGCCTCCAAACTTGGTTCATTTATCTCCTATTCAATATTGAGTATTGAGCTATCCCATCCAAGAGAGTAAACAAGTAGGTTTCCTAGGAAAATTTGGGAAAATTCTTGAGATTCTGTACTCAGGAACAAAGCCCTGCGCTAAGAGAAGAGGTGCAACACTTAGAAGAACTGTGCTGCACTAAGGAGCAAAGTGTTACACTTAGGACAAAGTGCCTAGAATTCACCCAAAACTTTCCCAAATTTTATTTTTTGGCTTGCAATCTTAATTTTATTGACTTCTAAGCCAAGATACAAGTAAGTAAACCATAATTATCCCTCATTTTCTTTTCAAAATCATCTCATGCCAATGATACTTCAAATTAGTGTTTGTAGTGAAGTTTTTCATGGGAAATGACAGGGTGATAATGGCCATTTTTATTTTTGGTTTCTAAAACATGTAAAATGTTTTCCTACACCTGCATACATGTTTAATAAACCATTTTAACCATTCAATCCACCTCAAAACAAAGTTTTACCCCTCAAAAGTAAAATGCTAGCTCATTCCTAGAGGCTTTTGGGCATTTTTCATTACAAACCCTGTTTTTCCTCCATGCAAGCAGATCACTCTTCCATTGTTTCTTCACTCATTTTCATTAGCTTCAAAATTTAATATCCACCTTTTCAAACCTCCTCTATCATTTTTTCAAAATCCACCTTCACATCACTTCATTTCCGTTCATACCTCACACTTTTTTTCATTCCCTGCTGCTAGGGTTTTTTTTTCATCATGGAGGCAAAATCTTCACTAGAGAGGAAAAGACATCATAAGGGAGGGAAGATCCTCAGATATGAGTGATAAAATTGTAATGAAATCAACTCCTATCCTTTCATCAAACAGTGCTTCGAGGATGTACATTTCTTGGATTTTTGCAAAAGAGTGAGTGAGGTGGGGTTTCATAAACAATTAACAGAGTCGGTGGCAACTCAGTTGAAGGGTGAAAGTGTTCTCATCATTGGTGTTGAGTTAATTTTTTTAGTGGCCTCCATCTCACTTGAAATAGGGTCACTGGACAATGGTGAATATTGGTTCAAAGGAATGAGCCTAGATCTTGAATACTACAAGCCTTTCTTAAAAACACCATATAGGGAAAAACATATTCAAATTATGCCCTTCAGATAATTATTGGAGAAATATGCCCCTTTGATGAAGATTATCATGAATTTATTTACATGTGAAGGAAGACTCTCTAGGTTGTATGCTTATCATATTCGCCTCCTGATGCATTTCACATCTCAAAAGCCACTCAACATGTGTAACTACCTATCCAGGAGCATTTCCAAAATGTCGGAAAAGATACAAGTGAAGAACAAAGAGCACTCCCCAAGCTTGTTTCATCATATTCTAATCAAAACTATTGTCCTTCACCAAGTTGTAGAGAAAGGTATGGTCTGGAAAGCCTTGTTGGAAACAACCCTAAAATGACATGAAGCTAATGTAGCAGCTCAGTCTTCTATTGTGCCAAAAAAACAAATGGAGGTGGGGTCCTCTAGCAAATCAGTTGAGAAAACTCAAGTACCTAAGCTTGAGGTGACTAAAGTGTACAAGAGAGGACAAAGGCTTGTGTTTTCTTCTCATGGAGAGAAAGGGGCCAAGCCTTCTTCATCAACAAAGTAGGGACCACAGTGAAAGATAAAGACACATTTGAGCATGAGTTTGAGCTAGTTGATTTAGAGGCCAAGGATCAAACTTAAAGCATGAAATAGACAATCAAATATAAATACTATCAAATCAAGGAGCTTACAATAAATATGGATAGAGAAAAATATGTCATCTCATTCCTTGAACAGGAGAATAGTCAGCTCAAAACAAAGGAATTGATCATGGAAAATGAAAAAGCCAAGTTATTGTAGCAGGTTGGCAAAGGCAAAGAAATCATAAAATCAAGCAAGCCTGAATGATCAAAAGGGAAAGGAAAGAGGAAAATGCCAAGAACAAAGGGCCTAAAGAAAGCTTTGCAAGAAGAGGAAAAACACATCCTATTGAATGAAGACATGGACCTAGAAGATAGAATTGCTCCTGAGGTCAATCAAGAGAAGGAGTATTGGCTCAATAGGGTGAATGAACACTTGGAGAAGCTCCTTGAGAAGGAAAATAGAGATAATAAGTTTCTTAGACATATGGTGCACCACTACCAGGCTCAAAACATGATCGCCAATGTCAAGGTAAAGCAACTTGAAAACAAGCTCAAGGAAGCCAAAAAATACCAAAAGGATGAGGGAAACTTGGAGATGCTTTCAAAAGCATATATGAAGGCTTAACATACATAACTTTATATATTCTAGCCAATTTTGAGCAAATTCTGAGCACTTTTTGTTTTTTGTGAATTTTGGAGCTAAATTTAGAAAATCAGCAGCTCCAGAAACGCAGTATCTTAGCACTACGCTTTTTCCTCAGGCCTCCATTTGAGGAAAGGTCTACATTTTTGGAAATATCTTTCAATCCTCTAAAAATCCATTTTCTCATATTTTGCAGTGGCTTAGGTTTGGAGAAAAATGCAAAAGGTGGCAAAAAAATAGCATTCTAGACCCTTTTTTTGATAGGCGTTGCGCACAGTGAGCGACCTTGGGAGAATAGATTTTGTAAGGCGTTTCCATGGTTCCAATTCCAAAATTCAATATGTTATGGAAACTATACTTGAAGGGCTAGTTTACCATTCTCTCGGTTTTTCTTTTTGACCCCTGGAAGGCACATAAAAATTAGCTCAAAGTTGGCACTGCGCTTCTGAACGTTTCTTGTTTTAATTTGTAAATTTCACTGTGTAAAATTTCTCATTTCTAGTTTAACTCAGTCAAAGTCAAGATTCTCTATGTAATGGTAGTAGTTTCAAGGCTAGGTGATGTAGGCATGAATAAATGTACATCATAGGTTGTTTTTTATGTTTATTATGCCTCATAAAATAAGCAAACTCCTAAACAAACTCTCCATGAAGTGTTTGAGTTTCATCTTCTCACTCTCACCTATTGATTGAGAGAATCTTGGATTCAGTTCCTCCACCAAGGAATTCGACTCCTGAAGGTGGGAAAGTGGTCTAAGAGAGTCTATATCTATGATTTCTCTTGAGGAGAAGAGGGTTGAACTTTTTGTGAAGGAAGCTTGCATGTAATCATCTCTTTAGCTAATATAGAGACATGTTGCAGCCATTTTTAAGGAACTCTAGCCCAGTGAGTTCATGGTGTTTTTACTTCATTCTATTTGTATTTTAATGGTTAAAACATCTTCATCTACATGATATCTCTTCTTTCTATGGATTCCTTTCAGTGAAATATGCAAAATTCTTGTTTTTCAAGCTCTGTTATCTAGTTTTCATAGTTATGTTTATGTCTTCCTAAGCTAATGAAATCATGTTTACTTATTCTTATTAATTTATTCTACACTTTCTCTTCTACACTACACTGAAAATATTCAAAATAAACCATGGCTTCTAATATCTAGCTCCTTCTCATATTTGCTCCTGCACTCCCACAACCTAGACCTACTTGTGGCTCCAAACCCTAAGTTCAGCAAACCCTAAACCCAAATGTTCACAAACAAACAAACAAATACATATATCTAGCCTAAAATTAATTTTCTTTAAATTCATATCAATGATAAGAGACTTGGATAGATACCTCTAATGCTCAGTAGGGATAGCTACTGAGCTGAAGTGGTTTGAGGTTACCCTTCTCGATTTCCTTTTCAGCCTGGGAGAATGTAAGGACTAACAATGAAAATGATGATATTATGGTCATAGACGATGACTATGGTGGTTTCACATATACATATGATATATTATGTGAATGGTTTTTGTATTACTGCTTGGAGATATGACATATGCTTAGTTGATTCATGGAAGGCTATGTTACGGCTTTTCTTCTAAGGAAACAAAGCAAGTTGATCTTGATGGTATCTAGAGGATGAGTTGATATCTATATGCCACATATTTTGTCACAAGTTGATGATATTTACATTTTCATATCTTGCGAACCAATGATGGACATATACAAGTTGCTGGTCTAGATGCTGCTGACAAATGCTTATGGTGCATATCATATATGGTGTATGATAGTTGTTGATTACTATCATGGTCTTTTTTAGATATTTGCTATTTGTTATAAATGTCGAGTATATAATTTTATGTAAAGGTAATGTAAAGACCTATGATGTAATAATTGTCATATTCAGTCATGTATGGACTTTTAAGATCATGTCAAATATTTAAACTCACTTGGTTGGGTAGATGAGTCAAATTTGGTGTATCCCCACTTGGTTGGGTGATTGATGTATGTATGAGTCATTGGTGATAGTAAGGTCATAATTACATATTTGAGTTATAGAGTCATGTCATTATTTCAAAATATTTTTGCAGACTTTTCATATGCTCAAGGGGAGTATGTATGGTACTCACAATGTGTCAATTGTGAAAATATTTCTGCATCTTAGCATGTACGAGGGGGGAGTTTGATCAGAGAATTGAACATGTGCCTAGGGGGAGCATGATCAATGTTCATATTCAGCTGTTAGGATATGGAATATTCATTTAACATTGGTCAGTTAGCCCTTTTCCCTTAATGTCAAAGGGGGAGAGTAGCTTGGTGTTTGGAGAGTGGTGTTTAGAGAGTAGCTTGATGTTTAGAAGAACTTGGTGCTTGTCTTGATGTTATTTACAGTTGTGGTGAACAAACACCAAAGTAGTTTCCATCAAGTCCAAGGGGGGGGGGGTGTTTGGCATTATGATGCATGTGTTGTACTTGATGGCATCCCACTTGTAGCAGAACAAGTATATGGTAACTGGATGAATGTACAAGACAGGTAAGAGGTGACAAAATGATGGAATAGAATAATGGTCAAAGGATTGATACAGGGAGATTGTGAGTGTGTGTTGTCCTTGGTAACAATTGTTCTTTGATGAATGAACTAACTGATAAACGTATAAACAAGATGTGACAGAATGCATGGTAGTTGTGTTTACAGATGTGACAAAATGCAGAGCAGTTCAAAGGAATCAGTTTAGAAGTAATATACAATGGAAAATCACATTATAACAGGTCTATTAAGAGGTAACAAAGTATTGGTATAGAAGAATAGGATGATGGAACAAAAGAATATAGATCAGAATCAAGAAATTGAGGAAAAATAATGTTTTCAAGTATGTTAAGTTGTATACATGAGTTCACTATACAAAAAGAGTGTATACAAGTGGGTTCATTGTAAAAAAAGAGATTATACGTATGCATGCACTTTCACAATCGGAAAAATGTGTATGGGATGGAAAATTAAGGAAATTAAGGTGAAAGAATACCAAGGGTCCATACCATGGTATTACCCCACAATATTGAGAGGAATAATGGTTACTTGATCTCGTCCACAAATACAATAGGTTCTAAGTGTTGTGTTGCTTTGAGGTATTGAGAAAGGCTAAAACTATATAAGGAGGAGAAGATTAAAGGGCTAAGTGCACAAGTAATGAATATCTTATGAAGTGCTAGATCAAAAAGAAAATAGACATGTTATGAGTTTTTGATGCTTTGCTTGATTTGAACTAAGTATGCACAAGAGTGTTTGATGATGGAAGATATCTAATGATGCATCAGGATCATAAGACCTAAAATGACTTATCATTAGATGATATGATAATAGATGGGCTAGATCTGAATTCTAATGAATGTTTTATCCTTTATATGTATGATATGGGTATGTCTGAACTCTGGAATAGCTGCGAAGTTATAAGTAAGTAATTTCAAATCTATATGCTGGTTCACCTTGGTGAAGGCACATACACACACTGCTTCAACATTTCCAAGTAGCGTATGAAAAAGAAAACCTTGTTGTTCAGAGATGACTGATCTATCTTATCAGTGTTGTTGTTCTAATGATGTCTTTCAATGATGTCTTCATTAGATTTGAAATTAAAACTGATTGTATAAGGAGATTGAGTTTGATTGATCGATTGATTAAGTGAGAAGGGTGAAATCTACTACTCTCTATTTAGAACTTTGTAATTTGGCAGCAGATCTTCATAATGTCACTGATTGGTACAATTTGTGGTTTAGAGGTTTTATGATTCAATATTTTTAAAGGTATACACAGGTTGGGTTAAAGGAAGTAACATATACATGCAGATTCGCTACACTAAAGTAGCGTATACATTCTAACTTATGATTTTTGACATTACAGTTGGTTCTGGTTGTTGATACAATGTTCTGGGTTCAGATTTGTGTTCTAGTTACAGTGATCTGACTGTTCCAGTTGATTGGTTGTATTTTGATTAAGTGTCAGTTGATTGGGTTTTGAATGAATGGTTGATTTAGTTGTGTTAGAGGTTCAATGATTCTTTCAATGATTGGATGGTTCAGAAAGTGATGATTGGGTTTCAATTATATCAGAGATTGATGATTGAGTTTCAGTGATTGGTTGATGCAGATTGTATTTGATAGTTGTATTATGGTGGTGAATAATTTTGAGCTTCAATGTTACTGATGGTTCCAGTGCGAAAATTTGATGAAACATGGCCTTCATATTGTAGTGTTGTGTACCAGGAGTATCCAGTCTGAAAATTTATGAAACATGGTCCTTGGAGGATATTGAGGGTTGGAGCCTTTAGTGAGGAAGTCAAAGCTTCCTGCTAGTAGTGGCTGGTGATTAGGTCAGGGGGTTGGAGCTCCCTTCTAATAGCATCCGGAGAATGAATGAAGGTGGTAGGCTGGCGCCTATGTAATGGTAAACATATCAGCCATTACAAGAGCGAGGGGGTTGTAGCTCCCTTCCAGTAGAAGCTGGAAACCTAGAGAAGGTTGTAGCCTTCAGCAGGTAGATGCCTGCATACTCGTATGAGTCTACACCAGTACAAGATTGTAAACAACTTATTCTTTATATTAAAAAGGAAGACAAAGACTACAACAATAGGTGGATTTTCTCCAGCATTGGGTTTCCACCTTAAATCTTGGTGTTCATATGTGTTGCTTATGTGTAATGGTTTATTCTGTTATTACTGCACATGGTTACTATTTAATGTATAATAAAGTATTGATACACTGATTAAAGATCAACATGTGATGAATTAACTGAATCATAAGTTCACTGGATATACGTTGGTTGCCTTAAGAACAATTGCGTGCACACGCAAGTTTCCTTCACTGAAGTAGCATATATAAATATTATTATGAAATGGAAAAAGTTATTGATTTGTAAATACTGTTTCACACCCCCCTCTCAGTATTATTCCCAACAGAATGGGGATCGTTTCAGTATACAGTCATGAGTTTGGGCTGAAGAATGCACTTGCGCTACTATCGGGGGTGGTCGTCGCAACATTTAAGGAATTCATCCACAAATTTATGGAGGTTTACTTTGATGACTGGACAGTCTTTGCACTAGTAACGAAGCATGTTTCAAGTATGCGCTTGATGTTAGATACCTATAGAAAAAATTGGATTTTGTCGAATCTGAAGAAGTGCATTTTTTGTATACCATATGGGATATTATTGGGACATATTGTTTGCGAATAAGGGTTGATAGTGGATCCTGACAAAATTGTTGTTATTTTTTTGAATGAGTGACCGGAGAATCCACAGTATGAATGTTTTTGTGCCAACGTTTCAAATCCCAAATGGGATCCATCATCAGGACATAAGAATGATGACAAAAGATGAGCTGCTAAGAGAAATAAATACTAATGAGGAATAGGATCAGCATACTGTCGGCTGGGATTTAATATATTAATTTTTATTAATTAATTTTTATAAATTAATTTTATTAATTTTATTAATATTAATTTTATTAATTAGTTTTATTTTATTAATCTTATTAATTTTAATTTTTTTTATCTTATTAATAATGAAACCCGCTAAATTATTTTTATTAATTTTATTAATAAAATTAACATTATTAATAATTTTTTATTAATTCTATATTTAATTTAAAATATTTAAAATTTTAAATTGATTTAATTTAATTTATTTAATTTTGAAACCTAATTTTTATTAATTTAATTTAATTAATATTATATAATTTTATTTTATTATATAATTTTATTTTATTAATTTTCATTTTAATATTAATTATTAATAACTTTATTAATTAAATTAATTTACTTTTATTTAAATATTTAAATAGCTATTCTATGATGATATATAATATATATATATATATATATATATATATATATATATATAATCCTATAAAGGAGCTAAATTTATTAACTCTAATAATTATTAGCTATTTAATTTATTAATTATTATATATTAATATTATAATGATATCTAATTAATCTAATAGATTGCTGTGATAATTAATATAAATTAATCTTGCTGTGATTATTAATTATATTAATTAACATATGATATATATATAATATATATATATATAATATATATAATTAATATGATAATTAAATATTAATTAATATATAGAAATTCATATATTATTGAATTTTAAGGTTAATTATTATATGTTTGTTAGTATTAAAAGGGTTTTAGAATATTTTTACTTGATTAACTGCCATACCTATGATGATTTTTCGATCTTGATTCCTTGATTAAGGGAAGCCAGCTCCCTCTAATCTCCATACCATTGTCTCTGTTCAGATTATGAGGATGTTTGATGATTTCAAGCACTTCTTTGATCTTTCGTCTTTGCTGCTGCTCCTCCCTTGCGATAATTGATTTCCAGGCAGATATGGTGTTTAGTCTTTGTGGAGTGCTCTGCCAAGGCTGAAGTCCTTGATCTTTCATTCTTAATATCAGCGCCATGTTCCTTGAGCCTTGTCCGGAGGGAGCGACCTGTTTCACCAATGTAGCTTTTTCCACATGAACAATCAATTTTATAGACCCCTTTGAGCTGATGCTTGTCAATATCATCCTTTACAGACTTCAAACCTTGCCTAATTGTTCCAGGGGTTGAGAAATGCGTGATCATGTTTTTCTTCCTTAGGATTTTAGCGATTTTGTCTGTGACTCCATGGATATAAGGAAGAAAAACTTTACCAACCTGAGGTTGGTCTTGAGCCTTAGGTTCATTAGATAACAACTTCCTTTCGGCCTTCTCTATGGCTCTTTTAATCTCTTGATCTTTTTCGCCTATGCTCTTGAAGGTTGAAACCAAATGCTTCTTTTCTTCGTTCAGATGCTCTGAGTTAGAGATTCTAAGGGCTCTGATGACAAGGGTGTTTAGAACGCCAAACTTTTGAGCTGGGTGATGGTGGGATTCAGCATGAAGGTAGCTTTCTGTGTGGGTTGATTTTCTGAAGACTTTATGCCCTAAAGAGCCATCCTCTTTTCTGATGATTAGAACGTCTAGAAATGGGATGCTCATGTTTTCCTCAAGCTCCATAGTAAATTTTATTTCTGGAGAGATAGAATTTAGGTGAATGAAAAACTTGTCAAGCTCAGGTCTACCATGAGTCCATTTTATATTTGTATCATCCACAAATCGTTTCCACCAGGCTGGTTTTGAAGGATATGATTCAAGGGCTTTCTTTTGAAAGTATTCCATGTACAGGTTGGCCACGATCGGCGAGAGGGGAGATCCCATTGCCACCCCAGATGTCTGTTCATAAAATATTCCTTGGAAGGTGAACACAGTAGACCTTAAGCAGATTTCAGCCAACTTTGCAGTCCCTGGATCAGTAACATCTTTTATAACCTGAATGGCCTCATCAAGAGGTATCTTGGTGAATAAGGATACCACGTCAAAGCTCACAAGGATGTCATCACGCTCAACCCTTTCATTTTTAATGAGATTTACAAAGTCCTGGGAGTCTTTGATGAAGGAATCAGTCTTACCGACAAGGGGTTTAAGAATTTTAGCAACATATTTAGCAAGCTCATATGTTGGGGAGCCAATAGTATTTACTATGGGTCTAAGGGGAACCCCTTCTTTATGAATCTTGGGTAATCCATAGATTCTAGGGATAGATTCACAGGTAGGGATTAATTTCTTTTTTATTTTATCATCAAGGTTAGAATCTGAGATGATCTTCTTTACATCCTTCATGATTTTGGGGATGGGATTACTGTTCAGCTTCTTATAACTGCCACAATTTAGGTGATCATTCATTTTCCTTGCATAGTCTTCCTTATCCAAGATGACTGCTGCTCCTCCTTTATCTTCCTTGAGAACCACAATCTTGTCATTGCTCCGCAAGGATCTGAAGGCCTTTTGTTCTTCCTTACTCAGGTTGCTTTTGGGGGTTTTGGCTTTCCTCATGATGAGAGAAAATTCTTGTCTCAACGCTTCCTTATCATCTAAAGAAAGATTATTAATCCCCTCCTCTATGCTACATATCATCTTTTCAATAGGCAGGTTTTTAGGAGTCACAGCAAACCCCATACCTTTGCTGAGAACCTTAATGACTTCAGGATCTAGTTCCTGAGACGACAGATTGACCACTTTTCTTTTTAATTTTGACTCACCCTGGCTTGCTGAAGATTGACTTTTTCTTTTGTTTATTCCATTGCTATCTTTTGAACTCCTTGAATCATCATGATTGTTTCTGCCTTCTCCGGAATTATTTAAGCATTTATTTAACTCATTACCAAATACGCTACTGCTGTACCCATTAGTGCCACCTTTAAAGTTGTCACCTACGCTAATCGATACCTTGTTCATAATTTGTGAACTTTCTGATGATATGTTGTCCGAACCTTGGTAACCTTGGTAACCAACTACCATCTGCGTATTAGTGCTCATTGTGTCGTGGTTATCGTTACGCACCTGACCATCGGCATTATGAAATAAAATCTACATATTAACCAAGGATTCTGCGTTGTTTGAATTGGTGCCCACCTACCCTTTGCGTATCAGTGCAGCGCTTCATTTGGTTATCAGAATTATGATTTTCTGTATCATTTATGTTCTCCAAAACCCGATTCACACCTGCCTTCTGCGTATTAGCCAAGGATTCAAGGGTGCTGCCTCCTGCGTTGTTTATATCATCGCTGTTTGGAACAACGCAGCCAATGTTTATTTTGTTATGCGAATTCTGAAGGTAACCTTGGTAACCTTGGTAACCAACTACCGTCTGTGTATTAGTGCTCATTGTGTCGTGGTTATCGTTGCGCACCTGACCATCGGCATTATGAAATAAAATCTGCGTATTAACCAAGGATTCTGCGCTATTTGAATTTTTTGGATTATGCTTCGCACGGTTATCGGAGTTCTGACATACCTTATCAACCGAAACGGGGATCATGACAACACCTTGCGTATTAATTAGGGTAATGCTGCCTACGAAATTCGAATCTATGCTGTTTACTTCCATCTGTTGTGTTGACATTGCTGTGGCCTTGCGCCATCTCCAGCATATCGTTGATGCCTTCACCTGCGTTTTCAGAATTTTGGACTGTAATATTTTCGCTGTCCGAAACTCGGTGCCCACCTACCCTTTGCGTATCAGTGCAGCGCTTCATTTGGTTATCAGAATTATGATTTGTTGTATCATTTTTGTTCTCCGAAACCCGATTCACACCTGCCTTCTGCGTATTAGCCAAGGAGTCAAGGGTGCTACCTCCTGCGTTGTTTATATCATCGCTGTTTGGAATGACGCAGCCAATGTTTATTTTGTTATGCGAATTCTGAAGGCCTCGGCTAACCAATGATGATTCAGATTCAATGTCTGGGTGAGACCTACTTAATAAGTTGGAGAATTTCTTCCGCTGTCTTGTTAGAGCCATCTATCCCTCATTATCAGCTTTCAGAGCAGATCTGGAATCGATGATAGACCAAAGATTCTTGTTTATTTTGTTAGCTAGTTTAAGGTGTGATGAGAGCACTAGACGTCCAAGATTTTCCAGGGAGGTCCTAACCCTTTTGATTTCTGATCTGATTGGAGAGAGGCATAGTTTAATTGCTTTGTTATTATATTTGTTCTATAATCTATGTTTGACCTGTGCAAATGGAGGAATTAGATTATTATCCCGACGGTTTTTAAGAAAGTGAAGATCCGCAGCTCTTCTTGCTATCCTCACTCTACATCTTTCGAGTAAAAGGATTTCACTCCAAGCATCCCCTCCGTATAGGGACAAAATTATGGATTTAAGAGATCTATGGTTTGCATCTTTTGAATGAGTGACCGGAGAATCCACAGTATGAATGTTTTTGTGCCAACGTTTCAAATCCCAAATGGGATCCATCATCAGGACATAAGAATGATGACAAAAGATGAGCTGCTAAGGGAAATAAATACTAATGAGGAATAGGATCAGCATACTGTCGGCTGGGATTTAATATATTAATTTTTATTAATTGATTTTTATAAAATTAATTTTATTAATTAGTTTTTATTTTTATTAATCTTATTAATTTTTATTTTTATTAATCTTATTAAATAAATGAAACTGCTAAATATTTTTAATTAATTTTATTAATTAAATTAATTTACTTTTATTTAAATATTTAAAATAGACTATTTCTAATGATATATTATATATATATATATATATATATATATATAGTATATATTATTATATATATATATAGTATATTAATATATATATATTAAATATGTAATTATCAATTTGATCCATTGAGGAATGTACAAGAAGTAGGAGTGACTCTAGGACATACTGGTTATTATCGGAAGTTCATAAAGGCTTACGCACAAATCACTGCGACGATGGAAAAGTTACTAAAGAAAGATGCTATCTTTTGTTGGAAAAATGAATTTCAGAAGAGCCTCGACATCCTAAAGGAAAAATTGGTCACTGCGTCGATTCTAGTGTTTTCGGATTGGAAGAAGGAATTTCACATCCACTTAGATGTGTCTTGCATAGCTTTGGGGGTTGTCTTAGTGCAGCCAAGAGAAGGGGATATTGATCACCCCATTGCATTTGCAAGTCAAAAATTATCTAAGGTAAAAATAAATTATTCTACAATGGAACGAGAGGGCTTATCTATGATATACGCACTGCAAAAAGTTAGACATTACTTATTAGGTGCACACTTCAAGATGTTGATGGACCATTATGTGCTAAAGTACTTGGTGATAAAGCTTGTGTTGTCGGGGGGGATATTTGCAGATGGATATTTTTATTCCAATAATACAACTTCATGGTAATAGTTAAGTCAAAATGATTGAACGTTGGGCCAGATCACTTATCTAGAATTGAGAATGGCAAAGAACCAACCAATGTTGAAGAAGGGTTTCCTGATGCACAACTTTTTGCAGTACGAGTTGTCTACTGGAGTAGCCCCTGCGGAGTATACAACTCAACAGAAGAAGGAACTCGTATGCCGATTTGTTGATTTTTCTCTGATTGCTAGACATTTGTATAAAATGGGCCTTAATGAGATATTTTGTAGATATGTTCCTCAGCATGAATGACACAATATTTTGGTAGAAGCACAGGATCGTGTTGCAGGAGGATACTATGTAAGAAAGGCCACTACGTAGAAGATTTTAAGAGCATGACTATGGTGACCCACACTACAAAATGATTCTAAAGAATATTGTGGCACTTGCGATGTTTGCTAGAGGACCAGAAGACCATCAAGAAGGGATGAGTTTCCTTTGAATCCATAGGTCACCTTGAAGGTCTTTAATAAGTGCGTGATTGAATTTTTTGGACCAATCAATCTGTCGGGAAAGAAGACTGATGTGTGATACATTATTACTGCAACATATTATCTAACCAGGTGGGTTGAGGCTTAACTAGTAAAGGATTGGAGCATAGACATTGTTGTGTAGTTCATCTTTAAGTATATATTATTGAGGTTTGGATGCCCAAAGATCCTGATGAGTGAAAAAGGTTCGCATTTCTTGCACAACACTATTGAAGCACTAACAGAGGAGTTTCAAGTTAATCATCATAAGAGCACGCATTATCTTCCTAAGGCGAATGGCACATTTGAGGCTTTCAATGATAATTTTGGGGGAACACTTTGACTAAAGTATGCAAGGTCAAAAGGAATGATTGGGATGTGTGGGTACCAACAATTTTATGGGCATACAGGACTACTTGCAAGAATTTGACAAGACAGACTTTGTTTAGACTAGTGTATGGACAAGAAGCTATAATGCCTATGGAATACATAGTGCCCAGTCCTCAGGTTACACTCGTTACATATATGGTGGATAGTGACATTATGGAGGAGAGGTTGGGATAACTACTCGCGCTAGAAGAAGATCGTTTTCTTGTAGGATTTCACCAACAAGTACATAAATCTTGGGAAAAGGCATGGCATGATCAACATATTAAGAAGATAAATTTTAAGAATGGAGACTTGGTTCTGTTGTATGATAGTAAGTTTGCAAAGTTCCCTGGTAAGTTCAGAATGCATTGGCTAGGACCATACGTTGTTAGGGATATCTCAGATGATGGTGCAGTTCAGCTCGCGAAGCTGAATGGATAATTATTTGCTAAATGAGTAAATTGTAGTAGGTTGAAGCTCTACAGGGATGATTCCGTCCCTGGGACTATGCAATGATTATATGGATGAAGAAAATTCTTAGTACTACAGGTAGTTGGAAGGAATCACGGGACTATAAAGTACTCTTCCAAAGAAGGACTTTATAAATATGGCACCCCACTCCACATTCAGAGACTTTGCTTGTTGAGAATTAGAAGTGTGGGTTTTCGCCTAAGTGTGAGTCGAGTGTTTTGCTGCATGTCTGGTTTGAGTTAGGAGGAGATTAAGCAAGAGTTTCTTAGGAAAGGGCTAGGATCCATTATGATTTCAACACTGCTAGTGAATTCCACTACACCAAGCTCACTAGAAAAAAAGCCTACCACTGGAGTAGCATCCAAGAAGTAGAAGAAGCCAAAAAAGTATCCAGATAGGTAATCACTGAGGAAAATCCCCATGGAACAATAGTCTAACGAGAGAATGGATCAGCTTAAGCAATTGATGGATCCCTAAGATTTGGATGAGGAAGAAGTGGTCAATAGAATAGAGGATATCAACATAGACGAGGTGGAACCAATCTCTAGGTTTCCACCCAATACCCCTGCAGAAGCCAACCTCAAAGGTGACTAGGGAACTTGATGCTATAAAATTTAAGGTATTTACACCCCTATTACTAGAGGACATGCTGATTGAGGGAAACTAGGTGGCCAAGGTGCCACACTTGTGCATCGAGGACTAGGATCTTAACGATCAAAGAAAATATCCCCAGTTCGAGCCCAGCAGGTATCTGAAGTCAGTTTACTATGAGGAAGCTGGAGTCACAAGGGTCAAACCACTGTCATGGGTAGCGGGAATTCAATGTGCTGAGTTGTTGAATATGTTATATATTCCACACTTTGAGCACAGTAACATAAATAAAATTTGTGTGCACTAGCGGTTAGCATTAGTGCATGATGGGTGTGTGTGGCTTGTGAAAAAGATCCCCATTGATCATATGTTAATTAGAAGGATCACTGCATTTCCTTGCGAAGGAGCAAACCCTGCTGACACATTTGTTAGGAAGTATCAAGAGAAAACTTTGGTTGATCAAATGAAGAACGACTTCAATTTAGTTAAGAAATCTTGAGGATATGCTATTATCTCTATTAGTGATCAAGTTGTGCATTTTTCTGTGCACATTTTGACTAGTAAGATAATGAGAAAGTGTCAAGCAGATGAAGTACTAGCCCCAGTTGTATCTTTGGTTGTGCAATGTAGAAAGGGGGTCCAGTTTAACTGGGAATGGTATTTATGTTAGGAATTTTTGGATGACTTTCGAGAAGCATAAGAAGACATGAAGAAATTATAATATGCATGGTTATTTCTCTTAATTGCATTGGCAGCATGGAGAACGTCGGAATATTGATAGTTCCCCATTGTGGACCTTGATGTGTGTGAGGCTACGAAGTATGCCTCACTGTGGGAATCTAAGGAAACGACCTGGGTTACAAAGAACAAATTGTTTGGGTATTATTTTAGATGGATCTATGCATGGTGATCATCCAGAAGTTGCGGCTATCACTAAGCTTGTTTCAATAATATCATAGCATTACCGACTTTAAAACAGATTTTCACCATGTATATATCTGTGTGAAGAAAGATTTGTAGGTGGTATGGTATGAGTTTCCATTCTTAGTTACTGAGGATTACATCCTGTTAATAATAAGAAAGTGGTATAGTAATTGGCTCACTCCATCTATAGACAAGCCAGAGAAAGTAGGCACAAGTAAGACAAAGTAAGCAACTGAAGGTGCGTAGAACAAAAAGCCAGCGAGAAAGGAGCATACAAAATAAGGTGCCTCAGACGGTCACAATTAACCTTTAGAATAACACCACGTAGGAAACAAAATGTGAATTTTAACAGGAAGAACCATCCATCGATGAGGGGGTGAGGGTCGTGAAGACCCTTTTATAGACATGGAGGACTTTGATTCCCTATTTATAGTGAAAAGGCGAAAGAAGCAAAGTGTTGGAGGCACGCGGAAGAAGAAGAAGTTAAACAGATCAGCTGGCCCAATGTCGATGGTCCTCACTGAGAGGGAGATTGACAAGATAGGTGACATAATACAAGTTGTGACAGAGGAATTATGGGGCAACATTGAAGACTAGTACAAAGTAGTGTTGACAGAGGTCAAACAGGGCCTTAAGAAGTTGGAAGTTCAGGTCAGCATGGTTCAAGTGAGCGTGACTCAGGCGAGCAATGGTCAAGAAAGCATGAAAAAATTTAATACCAATATAGAAATCACATTCGAGCTTTGGGTTGTGCAACTACTAGGGGCCTCTCTACTTTTTGAGATAACCGAAGACTAGGAGCATGAGAAGAACTGGAAAAATATGAGTCTCAACCTTGCGGCACTCCTTGTTCAAACATTACATGATTTCCACCAGGGGTTCTCTAATGAACTGAAGATATGGCAGCAAAGAGCTCTATTGGTCATAAAATAAGTGAAAAGCGACAACCCAAAAATGTTCCATGAGAAGAATAAATCACTACAATATCGCAACGAGGAAACTACATGTAGACAAAAACTAGAAGAGGCTATTGCTAAAGCTTGCAGTGATCTTCTAGAGATATAGGTCCAGACAGAGGCAACCTCAGAAGAGAAGTTTCAGAATATTATAGCAGTGGTCAAGGAATCAAAGGAAGAGGCGGAAAAGTCATATTTTAGATGCAGATGTAGATTACGGAACTCCAAATGAAGCTGCAACATACCACACCATGTGAGCAGCATGAAGTTGCAATAAAAGCTGACATGGGTAGAATCACCAATGCAATCAAGCACTGTGGTCAGATTTTTGAGGATACGATGGAAATATGGGCCTCACTACACAAGGACCCACATGTGTAGAAGATCAAGGTAGAAATATGAGACAAATAAATGTAGTTCAATGATCTCAAAGCCACGATGTGGACCTTAGCACTTATGCAACAGTTTGCCAGTCTTTAGGAGGGAATGCTTCTGCAAGGACAAATTGATGAGTTTTGGTAGAAGGCCCAGATAATATCCGTGTGGACACAACCTTGGGAAGATGAGGCCCATTAGCTCTTGTAGATAGTGGAGAGAAAGTTTTAGAACATGCAACAGACTCATAGAAACATTAGTCTAGTGATAGAAGGACCGACGACAAAGAAGCTTGTAGAGGAAGTTCGATAGGGTGCAACATGGTGAACAAAGACACTTCATCCATTGAAGTTGGCATACAACTACCTCAAAGAAAATATTCAGCATGTATCGGCTGAGTGACTCGAGAACAAGTCACATCTTTAAGTTGGGGGCCTGTTGGTTAGGGGTCGCCTAGGTCCAAGTTTTGTCTAAGTCATGTAAAGTCTATGTATTTTGAGGTGTGGAGTGCGATTCATGCAGAGTTCTAGGAGTCAAAGGGGCGTTAGGGTGGATCAAAACCCCTTATTTTGTAAAGGGATAGGATAAATTCAACTATTTTGAGCTCTGCCCATGCTTTTGTGGACCATGGTATTGTAAGGGAAAAGGATATATAAAGGGTTTTCTTAATGAGTCAAAGGAAATAATTTCATGTTATGATATGATTTTGGGTCTATAATTGTGATATCATTCTATATTTAGTTTGAGGGGAAGGTTCCTGCAGTTGTGTGCACAGAGACCTTGGTAATTCTACAGTTGTGTGGTGAGGCCCCTGCAGCTAGGGGCGCAGGGTCAGAAATATTGTATCAGTCAAGATTTGAAATAATAAAGAAGAATTTGAAATATATCTGTGTATTTTTATATGTTCACGTAGTTTTTGTATTTCTACCTAATTAAGGTTTTCTTTTGTATATTTCTTTTGTAATTGCATCATGGAGGTTAAACTATTGTTTTATGATGAATAATGCATGTTAGACTAGTTACGAGTAGCTCACAAGTCTATTAATTAGGAAAATTCTCTAAAATTGTAACAATAAGGCTAACAGTTTGCGAAGGTCAAATTAAGCCCTAAATTGAAAGAAACCTTACAACCACACTACATAGCCCCTTTTGATGTAGAAACTTGGTTCTAGCATCCCCCAGTATTGCCTCGGCTGAGACTATGGTCTGCATTACGCAGATTGGTGCCAAAAGGGCTAGTAGTATAGGGTTTTTTAGGTTAGTGCAAACTAACTCTAAACCTGTGTCTAAGCCCTTGAAGCCAACGATTCCTTTCTGCAAAGTATTACTGTAGTGTTTTCAATTATGCAAGTAGCATTAAAATATTTTTCTTGCAATCTAGTGTTAACATTTCCTTTTATCCAAGTAGAAATAGGTTTTGAATTTTACAAGCAATAGATTTCAATTCAGTTAAGTAATTGGGTTTTGATGTAACTTTGAATAGACAAAAATTGTGCGTAATTACTCTCTAAATTTCATTCATACATTTTTCCATACTTAGGATAATTTCACACATAGAATAATTTAATCCATAGATAGAATTCCTAGCATATATGGTGCACATACATCTCACTAGCACACAAACCTTGGTTGAAAATTAATGAAGTAATTTAAGAACAATTAAATTACTTGGCAATATTCAACCTCTGCTATGGATAAAGAGATTGAAGTTTGATTGTTTCTCAGCCATGATACCATAAAGTTTTCTAGAAATAATGCTCCTTGACTTGTACTTTTCTTGTCAGCAATACTTCTTACCCAATCTACATATGTATATGTTGTTATAGTGAAGTCAATACTTCTTGAATACCACAAACTAAAGTCCATGTTCCCTTTATATTATATATTATATTATATATATATATATATATATATTATATATATATATTAATATAATTATATATATATATATATGTATAATATATTATATATATATATATATATATTATATATAATATATGTATATATTATATTATATTATAATATATGTTATATTATATATATATATATATATGTATATATATATATATATATGTATATATATATATATATATTATATATATATATATATATATTATATTATATTATATATATATATATATAATATGATATATTTATTGCTGCTACTTACACATGTGTCTCCTTTAGTGAAAATTCAAATCTTGCAACAAATTTGTTGTCGCTGCTACAACACCCTCCAAAATTTCACTAAATTTAAATTTTGGAGCCTACCTAATTGATACATCAAGTGTTTCTTTGGTCATCAAGTGTATTTTCAAGTCACTCTACATGTTTCAAGTGTTCTTGATCATTCTTAAATGTCATCACATTGTTCAGAAGAACTTTAGGGAACTTCATGGTCATAACACCTCTGTTTGTTGTAAAACAACACTTTTGGTTGTAGTCGCATGTATTGTGTTCATTGTACTTGAGGCGTGTTTGTAAGCTGGTGTTTGGATGTATATTTTTCCTTCTTCAAGCCTACCTAAGTTTTATTGATGAGTTGGTATGTGTCGCACTTGATTTTTGGTCTAAACTCATTGTGTTCACCCCTTGTTATATCTTCCAGACTTAGACAAAGTTGGTTGCATAAGTGAACCCATTAAGGCTAGGAACGCAAAAGCACACTCTTAAGTCTTGATCGAGAATCCTTCATTGTTCGGAAGTGTGCCCTTCCCCATCCAAGAGTGCATAGCGCAACCCTAAGTCTCTTTCCCCTTCCTTGTTCTGAATTGCACCCCCAAACAATTATTTCCTCCTTATTTAGCGAATGGTGCATCATCCAAGCATGAAGCTTAAATCCTTCAGCCTTCAATAGTGCACCTTGTGCCCTCCTTAACCCTCTTGAGTGCATGAGTACACCTCAAATCCATGAATCCTAACCCTTCATCCCTCAGTAATGTGCTCAGTGCCCTCTTTGGCCTCTTGAGCGCATGAGTGTACCCCAAAGCCTCGTCCCTTCATCCTTCAACAGTGTGCCCTATGCCATCCTTGTCTCTATTGAGCATGCATCACATTTGAGAAGCCTAAATTCTCTTGCTTCGTCCTGCAAACCTGCACCATGTTCCCTCCTTTGAGTTTTATCTCTCATTTTGAGTGCATGAGTGCACCTCAAAGCCCTAAAGCTTCACCTCTTCATCCCTTCAACCTTTCACATTGGGTCATTGCAACTAGAAGTTTGCTTGTGGTTTTCAAGCACACCGTTAATTCATGAACACAAAATTTGCATGAAAGATGTTACGATAGGGGATTTTTCAGGTTGATGTTCACTTTCCATGAGTGATTGCATTTGTAGTTACTCTAATAACTACATGGAAAGGATGCATGAAGAAGATAAGGAAAAGAGGGAAGTTAAAGGAAGCATCTAAGAACCAAGAACACATTAAAATATTGATGATCGAAGAAACCTAAAGACTCCATGAGATCAAATACCATTTGGAGGGAGAATACATAAACAATCTGAAAGTTGTGAGATCAAGGACACAAGTGGAAGCCTTGTCACCTATCAAAGAAATTTCATGGTATCAGTCACTGTGAGTCCAAGTCATCGATGTTAATGACTTCTCATGTCTTCATCACATGATGATGTGGAAATTATGATGTAATCATGTAATTATTGTAAAGACAAAGAAATAGAAGTCCAAGAGTAATGTATGGATAAAAGAGACATGTATAGAAGTCCAAAATACATGTAATTCCAAAAGTCATTTGGAACTTCAAGAGTTATAGAAGTCCAAATGTCATTATAATTTAGAAAGTCAAGAATCGTGAGGATATGAAAATTCATGCCTCAAGTTATAAAAGGATCCTCATGTATTAAGAAAAAGACTTCTAACCTTGGCTCCTCTCACAAGGAATTAGAGAGATAGAGATAGTATGTTTGGGGAGCAAGTAGTGGCTCGAATGCTCCACTGTTGGAGCTAGTGGTGTTCATTGTACTTATATATCTTGGAACTTTTGCTTAATACTTGAAGCATTTGGCCTAGCAAGTTTTAATGCATGAATTGTATATGTTTTGAGACTATTCTTCTAATCTTTGTTTTTTTATTTTGGCTTTCATATGTACTAAAGTAATTGAAATATTTCTGCGAATTTGTTGCTAAACTTGTCGGAAATGTGTTCTAATAATTTTAATGATCATTGCATCTATGTGAACTATTTCGCTTGATGCCTAATGATTCTTTATTATTTATGTGTGTGTGTCTCCACTAGATTAGTACTATTACTTTTCTTTTAGAGACTCACTTTCTCTTCCTTGCACTGAAATAACCTTGATACATCTACAATTGAACATTTCACAAGGCACACTCCCTTACTCATTCAAAAGAACATATGCGCTAATATCACATGCTAATTGCTTAAGCCATGAAGATCTTTAAGTAAACAGCGGTCAAGAGATATATATACATATGAAACTCCTACACCAAATGATGTGAGGTCTAATTGGGACCTTATATTTGGGAGATCCCATGTATTTTGGTGGTATCCAACACCGTCAACATAATCCTACTACTTGCATGATGTCCATATATTAGGGTTCCAATCATTAACATGTATAATGTTTGATTTGCTTTTGGGGATTCATCATCTTTACTCAATTTACATCATGTCATCATGAATGTACTAATAGGTGCACATTATTCCATTATGAATTTTGTCAACCTCTCCTTCATGTATTTAGTCTAAGAAATGAATATGCCTTTTCTAGATTGAAAAATCTACAGACATAGAAAGAATGGAAAATCTCCAAGTATGAACGTCTCAACTTATTTTTGCATTTTTTCTACAAAATTTCAGTTCATTCTGTGAGCATTACTTCCAAAAATGATGTTGTCCACATAAACCACAATGATTAATATATTTTAAATTATATGTTTTGATTTAAATATTATTGTTAACAACTCCTCTTTTGAAACCTTCTTGTTATAGGTATTTTCCAAGTCTTGAATACCAAGCTCTAGGAGCTTGCTTTAGTCCATATAGTGCTTTCTTTAGTTTGCATATATAGTCTTCATTTTTAACAATTGAAATACTTCTAGTTTTTTAATATATACTTTTTCTTTCAAATTTCCATTTAGAAAAGTCAACTTGATATCCATTTGATAGACTATGAAATTCTTGAAATGTGCAAATTCCAAAACTTTCGAATTGCTTCTAATATTGCAACTAGAGCAAAGGTTTCTTCAAATTCATTACCCTCAACTTGAGCATACCCTTTTGTTGATCAGTGGTTGTCATTGATGTCAACCCAATCAATAGTAGGGGCTACCTAGATCTTGCATGGGGATTTTTACTTGAAAAGTCATCATATTCTGAGTCAAGGATCTTATAGATGGATTCTACCGATCGAGAGGTTTCTATTGATATATGGCATGCCACGCAGTTCTTCACAGTTTGAGAGTTATTCATGTTTGAAGTTAGTAACCCCAGTTAGTGGGCTAAAACCCCATGGGGTTGTGGCATGGCAGTCATCATTTTTTTGTGGTCATTAAATAGTCAATAATTAACAATTTTTTATGCTCCTAAAATCGATCCAATGTTCACTTGTTGAGGACCCTCCCAACTCAAGACATTTCTATAAATAATGACCTTCATATCCTCCTTTAGTAAGAACTTTTAAATGAACTATCTTGTCACAAAACCTCCGTAATTTTTCAGCCCTCATGAGCTTCTAACACAGGATCTATTGCAAGGAGTTTAAGGATTCATTGAGTTCTGGTTAGGGCACAAAATTATGATCAAGTTTGAAGGTTTTTTTTAAGAAAGTTTAGAGCCTTGGATTCTAGGATTTCGCTGCGTCAAACAATTCATTATGGAATGTTCACTATAGCCTTTTTCTATGAAGCTTAAGAGGTTGAAATTAAAACCCATTTGAGATGAAATCTTGATGAACCTCATGACCAAATGTTGTATCCTGATTCACTATATTTTCGAAGATATGATATGAGGAAGTTAGGGTTTTGGTAGCTCCCGAATTCCATGCCAAACAGGTGACCTCTGGAAAATCATCATAACTTTATCTTTGAGAATTGGATTTAAATTTCATAAATAGTGACAGAAAAGGATGGACTTTAGTTTTTTGGATATCGTTTTCAGGGTTGAAGGTCGAAACTGTGACACATGGAACTTCGTAAAATTTCTCTCTACTGAACGGGTCTATAATCAGGTCGTCATGGGAGATTGGGCATAACGCTTTCTTGAATAAACCAATCTTGATTAGACCTATGGGGTTGTAAAGAGGGCTTAGAGAGCTACCACAAGACGAAATTTCAAACCTTGGAGATCCAAAATTATGTAGATACAACAGATTCAATATCAAACTTCTAGAAGGCAAGAAAAAGTATGCATTCAAAGATTAATGCAGTAAGGACCACACATCAATAGTCAAGTGTAAGTATGCTACAACAAGGTATGTATGATTAGTGTTTGCATTTGAATTTTGAGTATCATCTCTGACATATGTTTTTGCAGGACAACATAAGTATATTGTTTTGTATTTATTTGGGTCTTTCGTGTTAATTCATGTGCAGGAAGGATGAAACTTTAGAACAACTCAGACACATACTAGAAGGGCATGCAATGCCAAAGTAGCATTACTTGAAGCAAGAAAAACAATACATCAGCAACTGCAAATGATCCATGAAGCAAAGTCGAGTCAAATGTCAGGTCTAGTTAAAAATCCAGTTTTGTAAAAGAGTCATCATTGAAAGATTCATTAGTGTAAAATAGTCAATATGATTAGAATCGAAAAGGCATTGTTGGGAGGTATAGGAGTCAATGTTGGGATGATTTCATGGTTGGGTTGTAGGTCATACTATGATTGGGTGTTCAGTCAAGTACAAGAAAATCATTTTAAATCATATTGTCTCATGGATCAGTGTCCCTGGTATAGGATTCCACACTCTTGTCTCACTTCAGAGCATTATATGGTGGCAGGGACGTGTTAGGCCGATGCATGAAGTCACCTATAGGTTGGCGGCTATGAACACTTTAGGGTGGTAGGTTGTTCTAGGATGTTGGGGAATCCATTCAGTTAACTACTAAAGTTGTCAGGGTGTTGGGGTGTCTTTCGAGTGGGAGATGGAGAAGAATTCTTTTCTAGAATTCTAGGAAGTTGTAACTTTCATTTCAGTTGGGGCTGAAGATTAAAATAATTTATTAGCAAAGCGTTCGGTGCTTTTTGACTTGGAGGGGCCTTTCCACCTAAAATTATTGTGTCTATTTTTTTTTATTGTTTACTATTGCTACTGGATGAACATTAATAATAAATGAAGATCAGCTAATGCTCTGAAAAAGATTTAAAGTGCTAATTTCTAAGGAATACTAATTCAACCCCCCCCCCCCCCCCAAGTATTTCCTAGAATTGGTATCAGATCTTGGTTCCTTCAATCACAGTCTAAAAACTGGAAGGAGATCATGGAGTATACTAAGAATAGAGTTCCTTTTCTCAATGGAAATAACTATGCACTTGGAGTGGAAGAATTTAGGTTCATTTGTTGGTGCAAGGATACGAAGTATGGGAAATCATTGACAAAGGCTTCACACCAACCCAGGGCGAACATGGTAAGGAAAATATAGTATATGAATCAAAGGATAAATATCTTATTATCAGTGGGATTATAAAAAAAATTTATCTTAAGGTATTGGGTCGCAAAAATTCTAAATAGGTATGGGACAATCTTGAACATATATATGCAGGTGAATCAAAGGTGAAAGAGGCAAAGCTTCAAATTTATAGGGAAAATTTTGAGAAACTCAAAATGAAGGAAGATGAAAATATTGTTGCATTAATTCATCTTATTGATAAAACAACAAATACATTGGAAGGTTTTAGTTAACCTGTCAACATGAAAATTGTTGTCCGAAAGATCCTCAAAACCTTGCCAGCAAGATTCAACCCAAAGGTACCTGTCTTGGAAGATAGATCAGGTCTGACCAATCTCAGCATAGACGAATTGCATGGACTTATTACGACATATGAAATGAGAATTGAAGAAGAGGGTAGCACATCTCACTTCGAAACAACATTTGTCACATCCAAGAAGACCGATAAGGACAAGTAGACTCAAGAAGCCAAAACTTGCAGCTGTAAAGATGAAGAAGATGAAGAAGAATTTTTAGATAAAGAATTTGCCTACTTCACATGAAAGATGAGAATAGGTACAGGAAAATTCAAAGGTAAAATTCCATTGATATGTTTTGATTGTGGTGAGGTTGGGAATTTTGCAGCCAAGTGTCCTCACAAAAATGAGGTTGTTCTGAAAGGAAAGAAAGGCCCTGGGAAGTTCAACAAGAAAGGAAAGAAGAAATGGTTTAAGAAAAGTTTTTTCTCCAAAGAAGATAGCTCATCATGTAATGAAGACAGCTATAGCGAAGAAGAAATAAACATAAGAGTTTTTTTTATGGCTAAGAACAATAAGAAAGAGGCATCTGGTGAAGAAGGAGACAAACAAGAAGAGATGAATGAGGTTGAAATTCAGAAATGAAGTGATCAGGGTTATCAAAGATCTCAACGCTGAGAAGAAGCACACCAATACTCTTGAAGAAGTATCAAACATAGAAATGGAACAAGTCCTAAATCTTAAAATCAAGGTTGAAGAATACAAATGAATTAAAGAATCATTCGAGAAAGAATTAAAGGAAAGCAACAAGGAAAGAGAGACATTGGAAGCTGAAGTAGTCTCTCTACGAAAGGAAATAAAAAATGGAAAAACTCTTCAAAACTATGCCAATAGCTCAAATGCATTTGAAGAAATCATCAGCAATCAATGATCATGTAGTGACAAGAGTGGTCTTGGTTACAAAGAAAAATATGAAAAGGATTCAAGTCATTCTATGACAACAAAAGAAGATGGGTATGCAAAATCTACCAAGCATGCAAATCTCTAAGCTAAAATCAAGAGATCAAGACTCATAGGAAGAACCATGGAAGACAATTCCTAAAAGAATATTTCCTCGAAGGTATCAAACTATCTTTTATGGTCATTGTTATTCATGTGGAAGGTTTGGACATAGAGTTGTAGAATGTCACATGTATGTTTGGAATAAATATATTTCCAAGAGATATTTCTGAAATGGATATTCCAGAACCTAATAGAATATCTACAGATTTGATCATTTGAGAGATGATGTCAAATTTTACAAATGTAACAATTTTGGACATCTCACTAAAAATTGCAAACTTGGAAGCTCTTCGAGGGAATTCTCGCAAATCAGAATGAACAAGTATGAAAAAGGAAGACTGAAAAATGTGCTATTGCTCTCAAGGCTCAAAGTAACAAAAATGTTTGGTATGTTGATAGTGGTTGCTTAACGCATATGACTGGAGATAAAAATAAGTTCATATCCTTGAAGGAAAAGAAGGATGGAACGGTGCCTTTTGGAAATGATGGGTCTTCAAACGTCATAGGAGAAGGTATGGTCACACTTGGAAGCAAGGATGCATTAGTGAAGGATGTGCTGTTGGTTGAAAATAGGAATCACAATCTGCTCTGTGTTGGATAGATGTGTGATCAAGAACACGTGATGTTATTCAACTCTAATAAATGTGAAATCAGGAAAGGAAAATTTGGAAAAATTGTGGCGATAGAAAGTAGAGCTCCAAATGACATATAAATTTTCGATGAAACACCTAAAGGGTTCTTTTTGTCAAAAGAAGATGAAAGTTGGCTATGGCACAAATGAATGGGAAATATAAATTTCAACAATTTGGTCAAGATCAACATAGAGGAAGTAGTAAGAGAAATGCCTAAAATTCCAAAACCTACCAATATGATATGTGAATCTTTTCAACGCGACAAATAGAAAAAAGTTGAGTTCAAGACAAAGGAACACTTTGCGTCACATCCATTATAATTAATACATACTGATCTATGTGGTCCTATGAGAACAAAATATTTAGACAATGAATTATACTTTATGCTAATGATAGATGATTACACCAGAATGACAACCATCAATCTCTTAAAGAAAAATTCTGAGGCATTTGAATGCTTCAAAATCTACAAGGAATTGGTCGAAAATGAAACTGATTTGAAGATAGAATGTCTAAGATCAGATAATGGTGGAGAATTCACATCCAAATCATTTCAGCCATAATGTGAAAAAATGGAATAAAAAGGCAATTCTCAACAACCAAAACACCACAGTATAATGGAGTTTGAAAAAACAGAACCGTACAAGAAATCGCTATAACAATGTTAAATGACTCAAAATTGGATGATAAATTCCAGATTCAAGAAATTGGTATAGCCATATTCATTATAAACAGAGGTCTTCTCATGAACAATTGTAACATGACTTTGTATGAACTATGGAATGGAAGACAAGCTAATGTCAAATAATTCAAAATATTTGGAAGTAAATGCTACATCAAAAGAGAAGACCAAAAATTGGTCAAGTTCGATTCTCATGTTGACGAAGGTATTTTCGTTGGTTATTCACATAAAATAAAGGCTTATAAATGGTATAATCTGAGGCGAAAACAAATAATTGAAAGCATAAATGTTACTTTTGACGAAGACTGTGATCTAAAGGATAACAATGAGATCATCTATGAAGGGCTTGAGGTAGAATCTATGAAGGATGAAGAAGAAGCTCCATGACAAGACCAATAAAATAAGGAAACAATAGCCAACCAAGAGGAAATAAGAAATGACCAGTGAGATGCACAAGAAACTTCTCCAAAAGTTTTAAAAGAATGCCATCAAAAGAATCATCCGTCAAATCAAATCATTGGAAACATAAATGAAGAAATTAGAACCAAAAGAAGTTGACATCTTCGTTCATCACAACAATCCCACCTTGTCCTTTTAGCAACTTTTGAGCTTAGCAATTTTGAGGAAGCTAGTCAAGATGAACACTGGGTAGCAGCTATGAATGAATAACTAGATCAAATTGAGAAGAATGACACTTGGGAATTAGTTCCATGACCAAAGGATAAAAATTTTATTGGAACTAAATGGGTCTTCAGAAACAAATTGAATGAGGACGGATAGGTTACTAGGAAAAAGGAAAGATTAGTCTGCAAAGGAGCACAAGTAGAAGGAATTTATTTTGAAGAAACATTTTCTCCCGTTTCCATAATGGAAGCTATCAAGATGTTTCTCAGTTATGCGTGCTCGAGAAAAATAAAGGTGTACCAAATGGATGTTAAGTCAACCTTTCTAAATGGTGAATTGGAAGAAGAAGTTTACATTGAACAACGCGAAGGTTTTCTTCTCTTTGATGAGGAAGATTATGTTTGTAGATTAAATAAGGAACTATATGGTATCAAACAAGCTCCTAGAGCTTGATATGCTCGTCTTTATGGATATCTACATCAACAAGGATTCAAGAAAGGAAACACCAACATAAATCTCTATGTGAAAGTGGATCAAAATAACCTAACAATTATCTAGGTATATGTGGATGATATAATCTTTGGAAGCAATGATGAAAGATTAAGTAAACACTTTTCAACAAAGATGGAAAGTGAGTTTGAAATGTCTCTACTTGGCGAGATGGCATACTTTTTAGGGCTTCAAATATCTCAACGGGATAAAGGAATATTTATATATCAAACCAAGTACATCAAGGAAATGCTTAAGAAATTCAAGATGGAAGATTTCAATTTTGTCCTAACCCAAATGGTAACAGGTTGCAAGTTAAGATTAGAAGATTCATCAAAGTATGTGGACTAGAGGTTGTATAGAGCTATGATTAGCAGCCTTCTATATGTGATAACTTCTCGGCTAGATGTAATGCATGCAATTGGACAAATTGTAAGATTCCAAGCATCACCAAAAGAATCTCATATTATTGTCGTCAAAAGAATTATTCGATATCTTAAGGGCACAATATAATATGGTTTATGGTATCCCAAAGGAAATGATCTAGTTAGCCAAGCTTATACATATGCAAATTGGGGAATAAGTGTTGATGATCGAAAGAGTACCAGTGGAGCATCATTCTATCTAGGTGGTTTCCTTGTTTCATGGTTAAGTAAAAAATAGTCATCATTCTCGTTATCCACAACAGAAGTAGAATATATCGCTGCAACACTTGTTGTACTCAAGTTCTCTAGATGAAGCAAACTTTGCAAGATATTCAAGTCAAGTTTGATAAGCCTATTCCCATATTCTATGATAACACCAGTGCCATCAATATCTCTAAGAATCTTGTGGTTCATTCTAAAACAAAGCACATTTAGATCAAATATAATTTCGTTAGAGAGCATGTTGCCAAAAAGAATATCAAACTTGAATATGTTGGCACAAAGGAACACATTGTTGACATATTTACCAAACCATTACCTCATGAATCATTTGAGAATATTCACCAAAATCTTAGGATTCTCTGAAGTTCTCATTAGAGTCTTTCTCTTATCTAACTAAGTAGAAAGGGGGAGTGGAGGTGTGTACAAGTCGACAGGATAACAGTTTGTCAGGGGGAGTTACCCTTTGCCATTGATGGCAAAGGGGGAGAGAAGGAAGTAGGAAGAGGTTTCATGATCACATGGGGGAGTACTTTTGTTACCATTAATGCCAAAGGGGGATAATGTTAATCAATGATTTTCATTGATGTCAACCCAAGTAGCACTAGGGGCTACCCAAATATTGCATGGGAATTTTTACTTAACAAATCACCCTATTCTAAGTCAAGGATCTTATAGATGTATTCTACTCGTCGAGATGTTTCCTTTGATATATGGCACACCACATAGTTCTTTAGGGTTTGAGAGTTATTCATGTTTGAATTTAGTAACCCCAGTTAGTGGAATAAAACCTCATGGGGTTGTAGCATGGAACTCATCATTGGTTGTGGTCATTGAATAGTAAATAATTAATATTTTTTTATGCTCCTAAAATCCCTCCAACATTTAGTTGTTGAGGACCCTCTTAACTCAAGACATTTCTATAAATAGTGGCCCTCATATCCTCCTCTAGTAATCACTTTTCAACAAACTATCTTGTCAGAAGACCTCCATAATTTTCCGGCCCTCATGAGATTGTAATGGAGGATATATTGCAGGGAGATTAAGATTTCGTTGAGGTCTGGTTAGGGCACAAAATAATGATCAATTTTGAAGTTCTTTTTTGAAGCAAGTTTAGAGCCTTGGATTCTAGGATTTCATTGCTTCAAATAGGTCATCGTGGATTTTTCACTATAAAACTTTTCTACAAAGATTCATAAGCTTAAACTAAAACCCATTTGAGAAGCAATATTGATAAAACTTATGACCAAATTTTAGATCTTGGTTTGCTATATTTTCGGATATATGTTCTGAGGAAGTTAGGATTTTTGCAGGCTTCTAAATTCAATGTCAAACAAGTGACCTCAGGAATATCATCATAACTTTCTGTTTGAGAATTGGATTCAAATTTCATAAATAGTGACATAAATAGAATGGACTGTAGTTTGTTGGACATAGTTTTTAGGGTCAAAGGTCGAAACAATGAAATGTGGTAGTTTTTACAAGTTCTCTCTATTGAACGAGTCTATAATCAGTTCATTGTGGGAGATTGGACATAACTCTTTCCTGAAGAATCCAATATCAATCAGAATTGTGGGGTTGGAAAGAGGGCTTAGAAGGATACCACAGGACAAAATTTCATACCTTGGAGATTTGAAATTACATAGATACGACAGATTCAATATTGAGCTCCGAGAAGGAAAGAAAAAGTATGCATTCAAGGATCACCGCAGTAAGGACCACACCTCAATAGTCAAGAGTAAGTCTTCTACTTTAAGGTATGTATGATTAGTGTTTTCATTTGAATTTTGAGTATCATCTCTAATATATGTTTGTGCTGGACAACATAATTAATTTTATTTTTTATTTTTTTGGGTCTTGCTTGATAATGCATGTGCAGGAAGGATGAAACTTTAGAACAACTCAAACACATACTAAAATGACATGCAATACCAAAGTAACATTACTTGAAGCAAGAAAAATAGTACCTTAGTCATTGCAGCTGATCCAAGAAGAAAAGTCGAGTCAAGTGTCAGGTCTTGTCAAAAACCCAGTGTTGTAAAATAGTCATCATTGAAAGGGTCATTATTGTAAAAGAGTTAATCTCCCTAGAGTCGAAGATGCATTGTTGGGAGGTATATGATTCACTATTGGGATGATGTGATGGTTGTATTGTAGGTCATACTGTGATTGGGTGTTCGGTCAAGTACAAAAAAACCATTGTAAATCATATTGTATCATGGATCAGTGTCCCTGGTACGGGAGTCCACATTCTTGTCTCAATTCAGATCATTATAGGGCATCAGGGAGGTGCTAGGATGGTGCATGAAGTCACCCACAGGTTGGACCCTATGAACACTTCAGGGTGGTAGGTTGTTCTAGAATGTTGGGGAATCCATTCAGTTAAATACTGAAGAAACCAGGGCGTTGGGGCATCCTTCTAGTGGGAGATGGAGAAGAATGCTTTTCTAGAATTCTAGGAAGTTGTAACTTTCATTTTAGTTGGGGTTGAAAATTAAAATAATTTATTACAAAAGCGTTCGGTAGTTTTTGACCCAGAGGGGGTTTTCCACCTAAAATTCTTGTGCCTATTTTTTATTGTTTACTGGATAAAAATTAATAATAATTGAAGATTAACTAATTGTCTGGAAATATTTAAAATTGATATTTGTTAAGGAATACTGATTCACCCCCCTCTCAGTATTTCCAACACCTTTATAGAAAAAATTGCTTTATTTCTTACTACTTTTCCATCTCCATTCAATTTTTTTCTAAATACCCATTTGGTATAAGCCACATTCTTATATTTTGGTATGGGCATGATTTCCCATGTCTCATTCTTCTCAATCTAATTCCTCTCTTCTTCCATGGAATTAACCCAATGTCTATATTCACTAGTTTGTGTGAAGTTCTTGGGATTTATTTTGGATAGCATAGAAAAGTTTGTTTGTTTTTGTGTACCTTCCAATCCTCTTCTTGTTTGAACTCTTGTATCTATATCACCAAAAATCTGATTTTCTAAATGATACTTTTGGAGAACTCAGGATGGTGCCTTTCAATATTGGTATTATATTTCTTCATGTTATTTATTTTCTTCTTCCTATTCTTTTCCTTTTCTCATTCTTTATAGATTGTATCCTTTGTATTTTCATCTGTGTGTGGCTTTTCTTTTTGAAGTATTTATTCATCCCCTCTTACACCAAAACTTTCTACCACCTTAAGCAGTATTTTGTTGTAACATTTGTAGGTATTCCTTTCAAATGCATAGCCAATAAAGATGGCTTCATATATTCATTTATTGTTTGTTTTGGTGTACTTTCCAATCCTCTTCTATTTTGAACACCTATATATATATCACAAAAATATGATTTTTGAATTATACTTTTGGACAACTCTAAATAGTGTTTTTCAATATTGGTGTTCTATTTCTTCATGTTCTTTATTTTTCTTCTTCCTATCCTTTTTCCTTTTCTCATTCTTTTTATATTGTATTGTGTTTATTTTCATTTGTGTGTGACTTTTATTTTTTAAGCATTACTTCATCAACTCTTACATCAAAACTTTTTACCACCTTGTGCAGTCTTTTGTATTAACATTTGTAGCCATTTCTTCCAATTTCATAGCCAAGAAAGATGAATTCATCTATTCGGAAATCAAACTTGCCTAAAATATCTTCATTTATCTTTATATATCACTTGATCCTAAATATTTTGAATTATTTGACTATAATTGTTCTAGCTTTCGAAAATTCACAAGGTGTCTTGTTGTTGTTCACTCTAATTTGTTCTCTATTCAAATGTAGATTGTTGTGTTGACTTCTTCTCCCAAAAATGTGTCTAGTAGTTTGGCTTCATTTAGCTTGTTCAAGCAATTTTATTCTTCCTTACTACAACTCAATTTTGTTGTCGATTCCTAGCTGTTGAAAATATGTCTCTTGATTCTAGGATTCTCACATAATTCATCAAATTCATTAGAGCTAAACTCATCTCCTATGTCTGATATTAAGCACTTGATTTTTAATTTAGTCTCATTTTTGTTCAGTCATTAGTAAGAAACATAAAATAACTTTCACTTTTTAAATTTTGTGTTCTTCTTGGCTTGCAGAGGTCTATGTGTACAATTTCCAATGATTTTGATGTTGAGTACTCCTTCGTTTTGAAACTAACTCTTGTTTACTTCCTATACTAACATTGTTTCCAAATAATGTCTATAAGTTTTGAGATATTTGGCATATCTCTAATTTCTCATGTCATGTTGAGTTTTACTAGGTTGTCAAAGTTTATATAACCCATCCTTCTACTCCATAAATAGTTTCATCACATACACCATTTTTCTCCTTTGAATTCATTGAGGTTGTATAGATTGCTCAAGGTTTTGTTTGCATTTTCCACTAACCTTATTGAACATAAATTCCTTATCTCACATCCTTTATTATGAAATTTGAGGTCATAACCTTGAACACACATTGACTGACACTTGGAAGATTGTGTTTTAACCATTCAAAATACAAGGCATTTTGTGTTTTAGTTTTTCCATCGTTCAAACTAATGGTAACTTTTCCAACTATCCTTGCAGAAACATAATCCCCAGTGGTAATGTTGCCTCCTTTTTATTCATTTAGGGTGATAATTTTTTTCTAATCCCTTTTCATGAACATCGATTATCAATATACCATTCGCTACCTTTGTTTTGAGCATACAGTGCAAGTCCACATTCTTCCTTCTTTTGTTCTTCTTGCTTCCTTTTCTACACCTTTGTGTATTCTCCTCTATGATTGGCAAGAACATCTTCTTCCTTATTTTGTTTACAAAACTTTATTATTATTTTCATATAGTCACATGCTATATGCTCATAGTTATTGCTCTTAAAACATTTAGTATTGTAATAAATAGGGGTGCAAATGGATTATAGCTCTTATAAACAAACCCATGAGAATTTTTTTCTCTCAGATAATCATTATTTGAGGCCTTCTAAGATCCTCTATTTTCGTCTCTTACATGATCACTTCTACAATATATTGCTTTATGACCAAAATAATCACTATAAAAATAATAGCTAAGGAAGAGATATTGGTACAGGGTTGTGAAAGGCCGTCTTGGTGGAACTCCTCTAAACTCATTTTTGTTGTTCTTGTGAGAAGAGCCAGGTTTCTGTTGGTTCTCAATTCCTTTCCTTCTATTTTTTTCATTTTTGATGGAGTATTTCAAAATATTAACATATATTTTTTTGTTTTCTTCATTTTCCTTTTCTAATGGCTTTGTGACCTTGATGCTTGCATCTCTCTTAGGGGTCTTTTGTTTTTCTTTGTAGCTAAGACCTGTCTTGATGAATGTTGAACTTTGGTAATTAAGAACTTTAACTAATATTTCAGCACTCTTTCCAAATTTCAAGCTTATATTCAATTGATCGGTTTTCTTCTTTAGTTCATTTCTTAGGAAAATGATTTCAACTTCTAATATATCACAATTTTCTTATTTTTTTTTCAACTAGCTTTTCACACTTCTTCTATATTTTTTTCCTTTTCTATTTGAGATTGATGTTGGATGTTTATTTAAGGATGAGGAGGATTCCAATGGGACCAATAATCAAGTATAAATAATAGGCAAATGGAAAGGCATAAGGATAAAATCACATGGACAAGAAGTGATGGGTTCTTCCTGATTGAGGTTTTGGAGGGCATCTTCTTCTATGGTGAATTAGGGTCAAGTTTTGTCTTTTTTTTTGGGCCATTACAGGTCAAGGAAATGATAGGCAAAGGAGAGCCCTAGCCATAGGATTAAGAGGCAAAGAAGGGCCAGATATTGTGAACTAAATTGTTGCGTGCTTATGCAATCATTCCAAGGGTGAATAAGGGAATCATAGGGAAATATGAGGCCTAAGAAGTAGGAAATAAGGAAGGTTGAGTAGAAATATAAGGTCTAAAGAGGAGGCCATAGGCCTATCTATTGAATTTCGTAGCTATGGTCAGTCTTCTTATTAATGTATTTTTATCATTGATATACTTGTAACACTAAATGGTTATGTAAAGCATGTTCTTCATGCTCGAAATAAAATTTATTAATCAGGTATTTTTCAAAAGGAAAAACATAAGGCATGTTCTTGAAGACCTTCTCAAAATAAAATTTAAGTTTTTTGCTTCTAGCTCCACAAGATGCCTAAGTCGGTTCTCCTTTGATCAAGTCAGTTCTACCCCAAGAGGCACTTCTTTGGAGCTATTCAAGTGTGTATAAATAGTGCAATGGACCTCCATCCAAAGTGATATTCAAATCTGGTCATATAACACAATTTCCCATAGCTATAAAAGGAAGTCTAAGGGAACATGACGAAGAGATTAAGGAGTTGAACAAAGTATCTAAGGAGTGGGACGATTCTGTGAAAGGTGGTGAAATTGTTTATGGTATTTCTCATCTCTGAGCAGGATGAATCATTGTCAAAAGGATCAAATTTTCCAATGGTATACTCTCCATAAAAGGGTCAAATTTTCTTGTGGTATACTCTTTGTGAAAGGGTAGAAGTTTCTATGGTATACTCTCTATGAAAGTGACGAAGGTTTTGTGGTAAATTATTTGTGAAAGAAGCCAAAATTTTCTTTGGTATCTCTATCTGGTTAAGTCTAAACTTCTGGGGAAGATAGGTTGAATTTTAGACCTATGTTGCAGACCTTTGACCGAGTTGACTAGGGAAGTTTGAGGACGGCTTGACTTGGACTCTTGGTAGAAAACTTTGTTGGTCAGTTTGGCTAGTGTATTATCTTTTAAGTGTATTATTGAATTGATTATGTAAGGAAAGTATTTTTGGGTTTTTTAACCCAAGTGGGTCTTCCCAAGGTTAAATTTGTGTTTATTTTATACATTATGATCTTTATTTTTCTTTTTAATTTTTATGGTTTAATTTCTAAAGTGTAGTTGTTTGATGAAGAAATTGTGAATGGTAAAAGAATATATAATTCATAAGAAGTAATGAGCAATGTTCATAAATTAGTGTTAGTCTATATTGCACTTGAATTTTCAACACTGTCCAGGTTGGTTGCAATTATAGGAGGTTGGCCTAAGGTGAAACAAGGATGTTGAAATTAAGGGAGAATAGCCAAAGTGGAGAAAAAGAGGTTGCACTTGTTTCAAGTTGTTGGGAGGATTTAATAAAGGGGTCAAAAACGTGTTTGGGGTTGTTGTAGGGTATAGTAGTAGGCCACAACCTGGTTAGGGTTGCCAAGGTGGAAATGAAGCTACAGTTGAACTAATTGAAAATAAGTTATAATCAAAACAAGTTTCTACTATGAAAGGGATATAAGGCCCTATGCAAAATCAAATGCCTCCTAAAGACATTGGAATCAACCAAGATGATTGAGAATGGAAATATTTACTTTTGTAAGGCATGCCAAAGTCTCCATGATGAAAAAATGTGTGTTATTTACTTGGAAGCAACCACACTAGGTAATCATAATGATGAAGATTCTTTACATACTTGCAGCAATGTATTCAAATGAAAATAAGTTAGAATCAAAACAAGTTTACATGATGAAAAGACTTGTGTTATTGTAAGGCATTCCAAAGTATCCATGATGAAAAGACTTATGTTATTTACTTGGAAGTAGCCAAATCAGGTAACCATAATGATGGAGATCCTCTAGATACTTGTAGCAATGTATTCAAATGAAAAGTTGGAATCAAAACAAGTTTATCCCATGAGATGGATATAAAGTCCCTATGAAAAATCAAATGCATCCTTAAAACATTGGAATCAACCAACATGATTGAGAATGGAAATATTTACTTTTTCTAAGGCATTCCGAAGTCTCCATGACGAAAAGACTTGTGTTATTTAATTGGAAGAAACCAAACCAAGTAATCATACTGATGGAGATTCTCTAGATACTTACAACAATGTATTCAATGAAAGACAAATCTACTAGTTACTTGGACATAAATTTCAATGGATGAGGGATGATTTTATTGAAGTTGAAATAGTAGTCAAAATATCCAGGGAAATTCTCTCTCAAGAAAAAATAAATGAAATGTATGAATTAAATTTAAAGCTCTTAGATTTCAAAGAAAAAGAAATATTCCCTAGGGAAAAAAGGGTTTTGGAGGGAATCTTATTCTATGGTGAATTAGGGCTAAGGTTTATCTTTTTTTCTTATGCCATCGCAGGTCAAGGAAAGGTTAAGAAAATGAGATCCCTAGACATAAGCACAAGATTCCAAGAAAGACTAGATCTTGTGAACTAAATTGTTGTGTGGTTATGCAAGCAAGCCAATGGTGACTAAGGGAAGAATAGGGAAATATGAGGTCTAAGAAGTAGGAAGCAAGGAAAGTTGAGTAGAAATATGACGTGTAAAGAGGAGGAGGTTGGCTGCAACTAGAGGAGGTTGGCGGAAGGTGAGACAAGGAGGCCACAACTAAGGGAGGCTAGCCAAAGTGGAGAAAAAGAGGTCGCAACTATTTGAGGTTTCCAAAAGGATTCAACAATAGGGTTGTATCCTTGTTTGGAATTGCTGTAGGATACAGTAGTAGGCTACAACCTAGTTAGGGTTGCAAAGTTGGAAAGGATGCTACATCTAGACTGATTGAATATATAGGGGGCACACTAGGAGGGATGCCACGTCACTAGGAGAAGTCTAAGATGTCCAAGATTGATTATTGGAGCTACTAAAGGAACAACAATTATTATAGGTTGGAACAATGGTTTATACAAAGCTACAAAATTGTAAGTATTGTATTATATTTTCCATTATTCAAAGAATTGTAAAGGGACACTTTCCCTAGTATAGGAGCTCTGGTGTTTCTTGTTAAAGGTTTTGATTTTTGGGTAGTTGCGGTTAGTATTCCCCAACTACTCAAATCAGCCCTTAAAGGAAATTTAAATTTGACTTTTTGACATTAAATTTGCTTCCAAAATTTAGGTTGACCCAGCCAAATCGACATGTCCCTTGGGCACCATCATATCACGACATATTGGCACTCAACCTCCTCTCTTAGACAACATTTTAGACCATCTCTTGAGAAGAAGAATAAGACCAAGTATGCTGTAAATTAGGAAAGAAGAAAAGTTAGAAGAAGAGTTCTATTATGTTCTAAGTTTAGAAGGTTGCATACCTAGAAGAGGGAGAAAACATTAGTCTATCATATAGAAGGACAAATTGTAGGGCCTTAGGCTAAGTTGCATGAGGGCCACAAGCTAGGAGAAGGGAGGTCGAGAGGCATTAGAAGCTTGAAGAATAGATTCAAGGTGTTTCAAAACTTGGATGAGGCCAACAAAGGTGGTTTACCTATTGTTCATGGAAGAAGGGTTGGTGTAGCCCTAGGAGTTTCCAGGTTGTCCTTTTGTTGAATTGAAAAATTTCTCTTAAGAAAACATTGTTGGGTCTTTAGTTAGGGTTTTCCCAAGGTAAACTTTTGTGTCTCTTGTGTTTGGTTTTCTCTTTATGATACTATTATCATTATTGAATTTAAGTTGATATTTTCTATGTATAATTACTTAATGATATATGTGACATAAGATGAATTGGTTAAGAAATCAACGAAAAGTAATTATCAGATTAGAAAATCAAATTCCCTTTAAAAGCTCAATTTTTGGATTAGAGCCTAGATGAAAGAGAATCCATTAAAATATCTTACTAGGGCTTATTCTTTCACAATGGGAATTAGCCCTTCTCATTTCAGAGACCAATCCTAATAAATTTTTGTTAGAGATGTGTTATCCTCCATAATGTCCCAAGGCTGAGAAAGGAGATCAACAGAGGTAACCTCAAACCACTTAGGGTTTAGTAGTTATCCCTCCTAAACTAGAGAAGGCTTTCTCTATAAATATCACAACTAAATATGACTGGAGTGGGAAAACGATTAGGCTAGGTATGTTCAACTCTAGGGTTTTTACATTTAGGGTTTTGCTGGATCAGGAGTCAAAATCAAGGAACTTCTTTAGGTCTCAAGGGTTCAGTTGCAAGAGATTAAAAGGAGCATGGTAGATATACCTTTATGATACTTTGGGGTTTTGTTGATGTAGTGTACAATGGAAAAGAAAAGGTTCAAAATGAGCATGGAAAGCATGAATTCATTTATCAGAATATAGGTAACACAAACATGAAATTCCTAACAAACAGAGCTTAAATTTAATAATTTTGTTTAAAACCTCTTAGGAAAATCACTAAAGAGAATAAATATGGAAAGGAAAGGAAATTATCATTCATATAATCTATTAACCGAAGAAAAAAATTATCACAAACTCATACCACAAGAATTACTAGATAATAATTGCAACTGACCTTTGATTTCCTGTAAATGTCTGATGAGATACAAGTTACGATATTTCCACTCTCTATTGTCCAACCTTACAATACTTTGAAATCTAAAGTATTTATACAATTATTTACAGAAAAAATATCTTGAAATAGAATTCAATATTTGTTACAAAAATGCATAAAAATAGATCAAAATTACTAAAGATATCATTTGGTTGAGCTCTGGTGTTGTTTTGGGAATTTTGGTGCAACTGATGCCTCGAATAGACATTTTTGTTTTGATGATTGTAGTTGTTGAAAACGCGATGTTGTTCTACGTTCTTTCACTGTTTTTTTTTTTTGTTAAAAGTGAGCCAGGGGGGCTGATTCTTCCACTATTGTTGATCTAAGTCATTGATCCTTACCGCAATTGCATCTGGGATAGGCATGTGTCATATCGCAGGCACAATACAGAGAGGGGCCTTTACACTAATTTTTCCTGTTTTACAAAAAGCTGGACCTAAAAAATTAAAAAACTGCAAATACATAAGACATCGCATCTAGAGGGTCTTATCATATCACAATCACAACTACGAGAAGGACGCTACAGGGAAAGAACTTTAGATTGGTGCGATCACCGAAGGCTAGGACTTATCATCGGGGTCGGGACCTATTGCAATCGAGAGCCAAGACCTATTGCCGGGACTGAGGTTTATCGCTAGGGCCAGGACTTATCGTTGGAGCCAAGACCTATCGCAATCAAGAGTCAGGACTTATCATTGGGGTCGTGAATTATCACTAAGCGGGAGTGGAAATAATACTGAGAGGGGTTGTGAATTAGTATTATTACATCAATAATTTAATTTCCCAAATAGATTTTTATATGCTACTTCAACTAAGTGAACTAGCGTGTATACATGACTATACTTAAAGCAACTAATGTATATGCAGAGAACATTTGATTTACCCAATTTATCATGCATTGAACTTTAACCAGTATATTAGGGATCTATTAGATAGTGAAGTAAAAGTAGAATAAAGCATCAGACATAAGAAACACACATGAACACCAAGATATAAGGTGGAAACCCAATGTGGGTAAAAACCACCTGCTGCTATCATCTTTGTCTTCTTTTAATAATAATAAGAAAATATGTTTACAATCTTGTACTGGTGTAGACTTATACCAGTACGTAGGCTTCTACCTATAGAAGGTTACTACCTTCTCTCATTCTCCAGCTTCTATTGGAAGGGATCTACAACCCCCTAGCTCTTGTACTAGTTGATATGTTTACTAGTAAGAAGGCACCGACCTACAGAAGGCTACAAGCTTCTCTCTTCATCCAAGGACCATGTTTCATAATTTTTTAGACTGGATCCATCAACAACATCATAACTGCAATTCAATCATCAAATACATCTGCATCAACCAATCACTGAGACTCAATCATCACTTTTTGAATCAACCACAACCGAATCAATCAATCACTTTGACAACCCATCACAATCAATCTGATCATTCAGAATACTCTCACCAGAACCCAAACCAGAACCCAAAACTTTGCAATAGCAAATAAAAACAATTGAAACATACTTTATAAGGTATACACTACTTCCATGTGTTGAACCTGCATGTATACACACTTTTCTCAAAGTCAACTAGTGTATACATTTGAAAATATTAATTCATAATTCTGCAACTATTCCAAACTTCAGTTATACTCAGATCATAATATTTATAGAATAACACATGCGTTAGTATTGAAATCTAGACTAGACATGATCAAACCACATAATGATAATTCATTTCAAGCCTTAAGATCCTGATCCATCATTAGATATTATCCTTCATCAACCACTAAGGTTCATCCTTGGTTTAGATCAAGCACAACACCATAAGCCAATAACCTGCATACCATATCTCACACTTCATCAGATATTCGATACTTGTACACTTGGCCTAATGATATTCTCCTCCTTTTATAGTTTTAGGCCTTTCTCAATACCATGGACCAAAACCACTTAGGACCAATACCTTGGACCAAATACCTAGGGTCAATACCTCGAACCAGATACCTTGGACCAATACCATGGATCAAAATACCATGGACCAAATACCTCGGACCAAAAACCTAGTTTTCCAAGGTATACACGCTTTTCCTTCTGTGAAAGTGCATGTGTACGTATACGCTACTTGTGGTTAGTGAACTTGTGTGTATACGTAGCTTGGTCAAGGTGAACCTACATATACCTCTCTTTCTTCATTCTGTGTAGTCTGATTTGTAATTCTTTGTTGTTAACCTATTGTACTGTGATCTTTCATCTGAGTGAGTTGCCATCAAGAGCAACACTTGTATCATAATGCCAACAATCTTTCCCTTTGGACTTGATGGAAACAAAAAACACCAAGTCACTCTCCCCCTTTAACATCAAGGGCAAAGGGTCATGCTCCCCCTGAGTACATGTTGAATTCTCTGATATGTTGAAATGTACTAATTGAGTTCCCATGATTGAGTCCATGCGCTCATTGAGCACAAGAAAAGTCTGCAAAAATATTTTCTAAAAGAATAACATGACTCTATACATACATCACCAATGACCTTCCTATCACCAATGAATCATACATACATCCATCTCCTAACCAAGTGGGGATATACCAATTGTTTATACATGACAAAAACAAGAAATATTACATCATCCATCCCATGTAAAGTGGGATATAAATTACATTATTTGTCCATGAGGACTCATTCAAATGTATGAGAAGACATACCACGCCCTAGACTTTTACATGACTTGAGCAGCTAATATCTGAAGCCATAGCTGGACTCAGCAACCATAATGCCAACAATGTTGAATGTACATGAAGGCTAACACTCCCCCTGTATCAGTGCAACCTGTGCATTGTTAACAGGTCAAAGTTTAAGGCATCTTTGTTAGTTAGATAAAATTAATGAATAGAGCATATCATCAATATTTGTTAGAGCACCCATATCAGAGAATGCCTCGGTATTTTTCTTGCCTGAAAAACATATACGCTCCTTGACCCACAGAAACCCACGTGTGTACGTGAATTTACCTTAGGAAACACGCGTATAACCACCTTTTTCTGAAAATTTTGATTTAACAATAGGATGATGTGACAACTACTCCTATATTTTGTCCAAGATATTCAAATGTCTCTCTAGGAAGTGGTTTAGTGAATATATCAGCAACCTGTTCTTTGGAGGGAACATATTCCAATTTGACCTTTTGTTCAAGCACTTTTTCACGTAGAAAATGGTATTTGATGGGTATGTGCTTGGTCTTGGAGTGCATGACTGGATTCTTTGAGATACTGATGGCACTTGTATTATCACATAGAATGGAGATGGGTGGAGTGCATGTGATCTGAATGTCTTTCAATGTTTGCATCATCCAAAGTAGTTGTGTTCTTTGTGCAGCACGATGCAGCAACCACATATTCTGCTTCAGCTATAGATCACAATTGAACTTTGTTTCTTGCTGAACCAAGCCACTAACCTGGAACCCATATAGAATGCACCACCACTAGTGCTTTTTCTGTCATCAACACTTCCTTCCCAATCTGCATCTTCATATGCATGAAGAGTAAGATCTGTATTTCTAGGATACCATAAACCGGAGTTTTGTGTTTCTTGAAGATATTTGAAAATCCTTTTGACCACTTAAAGGTGTGATTCCTTTGGATTTGCTTTGAATCTTCCAACTATTCCTACTGCATGCATGATGTCAGGTCAGGTACCTATTAGATAAAGCAGACTGCCAATCATGGATCTGTAAGTTGGTTGATGTACTACTGTTTATTCATCATTTGAGTTGAGACTGCATCCTATTACCATTGGGGTACATACCGGTTTGGAATCTTCCATGCCGTGCTTTTTCAAGATCTGTTTGAGATATTTGGTTTGTGACAGAAAAATACCATCTTTATTTTGTTGAACTTGTAGACCAAGAAAATAGGTAAGTTCACCAAGCAAGGACATTTTAAATTCTTGTTGCATTACTGAAGCAAAATTATGACTCATGGATTCTCCATTTCTACCAAAAATGATATCATCAACATAAACAACAATTATTAGCAATTTATCAGTGTCAACCTTTGTATCTAGATTGCTATCTACTAACCCTTTTGAAAAACCTTGTTGGTGTAGATATTTGTCAAGGCGGTAATACCAGGCCCTTGGAGCCTGTTTTAGACCATAGAGAGCCTTTCTGAGTCTGCATACAAGTTTTGCATCATTTACAAGAATGAATCCTTCTGGTTGTTCAATATAGACTTCTTCTAAATCTCCATTAAGGAAAGCAGATTTTACATCCATTTGGTATACTTTGAATTTCTGAAAGCTAGAAAGAGCAAGAAACATCCTTATGGCTTCAATTCTAGCAACAGATGCAAAATTTTCTTCAAAATCTATACCTTCTTGTTGAGCATACCCTTTACAAACAAGTTTGGCCTTGTTTCTAGTAACTTCTCCATTTTCATTCAGCTTGTTTTTGAATATCCATTTAGTTCCTATGATATTTTTATCATGAGGTCTAGGAACTAATTTCCAAGTATTATTCTTTTCAATTTTCTCAAGTTCTTCATTCATGGCTTTGACCCGACATTCATCTTTGCATGCTTCATTTACATTTTGAGGTTCAGTGGAGGATAGTAATGCTAGATAGCTTGATATTTCTGTAATAGTTCTTCTTGTCTATACACCTGCCTCTTTTTCCCCTAAAATTTGAGTTTTTGGATGATTTTTCTGAACATACTTGGACGGAGGTTTTCTTATACCGTTATCTCTTCTTTTGGTGCTTCATTGGTTTCTTCTTCAGAATCATTGTGATTTGATGTGGGAAAATAATCCCAATCTTCTTCATTGTCATAATATTTGGTTTTTATCTATTTTGGATTTTTGCATGCTTCATCAACTACAACATCAATACTTTCAGCAATTTTCCCATGTCTTTTATTATAACATTTATATCCTTTACTTCAGGAAGAGTAACCAAGAAGAATACCTTCATCTGCTTTGGGCTTAAACTTACCAAGTTTTTCATCAATCTTTTTGATATAACATTTGCTTCCAAAATCTTTAAAGTATTTTATCGTAGGATTCTTACCATACCAAAGTTCATGTGGAGTTTGAGTGTTGTTTACCCGAACATTTGCTTGGTTGAGAATAGTTACGACGGCGAATGCAGCTTCACCCAAGAAGGTTGCAGGAGTTCCAGATTCATCTAGCATATCTCAAGCCATTTTTTGAACAGTTATGTTCATTCTTTCTACCACTCCATTTTGCTAAGGAGTCCTTGTGGTGGAGAACTGCCTTTTTATTCCATGTTGTTGAGAAAAGTCAAAGAATTCATCCGAGTTAAATTCCCCTCCTTGATCAGATTTGAGGCATTTGATTTTGCGATCTGATTCATTTTCATCCAAAGCTTTGAAGGCTTTGAACTTTTCAAATGCTTCATCTTTATGCTTTAGAAGACCTATCCAAATATTCTGGAAAAATCATCAATGAACAAAATAATGTATTATTCTCCATGAGGTGAATTTTTCCTTGATGGTCTACATAAATCAGTATGAACAAGTTCAAGAGGCTTACTAGCTGACCCTTCTTTTTCAATGAAGTGAGATCTAGTTTTCTTACCAAATTGACATGGTTTGCATATTGTATTTTCAGGAATGCTGATATCTGGAAGATCATGAACAACCTGGAATATTCATGCTTTTCTTATTTGAGAAAATCTCAGATGTCCTAATCTTCTATGCCATAGCTAGTTTTCACCATTTTTGCCTAGATAGCATTGTTGTTGTCCTCCCTTGAGTATGTATAAGTTGTTTGGAGTTCTTTTACCTTTGATCATAGTTTCCCTTGTATCAAGCTCATGAAAAGCACATCCATTTGATCGAAACACCACTTCATTTCCTTGATCATGCATTTGACTGACACTCAACAGGTTATGCTTTAGACCGTCTACATACATAACATTCCCAACTTTAACCTTTTCTTTCAGGAAAACAGAGCCTTTACCTTTTATGACAACATGAGTGTCATTTCCAAATGAGAAATTCTTTTCTTTTTCTAAGGCATTATATGAGTGAAGTTTTTCTTTGTCACCTGTCATGTGTTTTGATCATCCACTGTCGATGTACCACTGATTTTCTTGTCCTTCTGCATACAAGGCTATACCACATCTTTCTATTTGAGGTTCTTTCCTTCTCCATATTTTAGGATTTAATGAAGTTTGCTCCTTTTGAGATGTTTGCCAAAATTTTCTCCTACATTTAAATTCTTCATGGACAAAGTTGTTACAGATTGAGCATTCTATTTCATTTTCAAGAAAAGAAAAGTTATTATAGGAAATTTTATTGATCCTTGTCACATTCCTTTGATTTCGTGCTTCTCTAGTCATTATGGTTTTGTAAGAAACACATTGATAAGCTTTGTGTCCAAAATTATGACTTGAGAAACATTTACCATTAAATAAGTTCCTGCAATTATCGAATATATTGACATGGTGATTGTATTTTCTATTGATATTCATTTTTGAATAAAATTGAGTATGATTTACCTGAGGTTGGTTGTGGCTTCTGTTCATACTTGAAGCAAATTGAGCTTGATTTACCTGGTGATATGCTTTATGCATTTGCTGACGATTGTCATACTGTTCATTATTCTTTGCTGCATCAAGATAGCTTTTAGTGGAGGTTGACGGCTTCTATGACTGAGATGCTTCTTCAATATATCCAAGACCTATATTTATCAGAGGATGCACTTTGATAATTTCATTTAAGGTTTTTGATCCTTTAGCAAATCTAATATTGAGAGATTTTGTTTTCTCAAGATCCTTTCTTAGACCCACAATTTCACATTCTAGTTTTTCATTATGTTTTTCTCTTTCATCAAGTTGATATGTCAAGGTATCTATAATCATATTCTTTTCTTCTAAATATATTTTGAGTTTAGATATTTCTTCATGAAGGTCATCTTCTTCTAAAGCATCCCAAAAATTATCATCGTCATAAGCCATTAGAAATCTATAGTCATTACTATCTTCATGAGTGTAGTAACTCTTTTTACTTATACTTTGTTTTCTATTCCATTTTGCATATTCCTTCCCTTTATCATATTTATCTTTATGAGGACATTTGGCAGCATAATGATTGACTCTACCACAAGAAAAACATTTGAAGGGTAGTTTACCTCTAAATCTTTCGGAACCCCTTTGAAGCTTCTTGACAAATTTTACTTCATCTTCTTCTTCTAAAATATGTCCTGATTCATTGAGTTCTTCCTTTCCTTTTGTTGAAGCTTTAAATGTGGCTTCTCTCATATCTAATGGGCCTCCTTTTCTCATCTCAAAGGTAATTAAGATTTTGTGAAGTTGTGTCATAGTGATGGTCTGTAGATCCTGTTTTTCTTCTATGGCAGATAATTTTGATTCAAATTTAGAAGACAGGGACCTTAAAACTTTCTCAACTAAGGTAACTTTCTTTATCTCTTCACCCATATTCTTCATACAATTAACATCCTCATCTATACGTAACAAGTAACTAGTTATACTTTCATCATTGTGCATCTTAAGAGTTTCATATTGAATTTTGAGAGTTTGTAGTTTAGCACATTTTACCTGAGTGTCTCCTTTGTAGCTTACAATGATTTTGTCCCATATTTCTTTGGCTAATTTGAGCTGCATAACTTTGAGAAACTTTGATTGTGACAGACTTCCCAATAATTTATTGACAACCCTAGAATTGGTTTCATATTGCTTTTTACCTATCGTATCTGTAGGAATTGCTGATGGAAATGTATATCCTCCTTCCACGATTTCCCAGGCATCTGTTCCAAGTGATTGTAGATAGGTTGTGGTTCTGATCTTCTAGTAAACAAAGTTTCTCCCATCAAAGATTAGTGGTCTAATGGATCCCACACTTTCTTGATTACTCATGATGATGGATCTCCCTTCGAGAGATCAAGCTTCTTCTGAAGGACCTTCTCTGATACCAATTGTTGTAAATAATATTGAGAGGGGGGGTGAATCAGTATTATCAGATCAATAATTTAATTTCCCAAACAGATTTGTATGTGCTACTTCAGCTAAGTGAACTAGCGTGTATATGCAACTATACTTAAAGAAACCAACATATATGCATAGAACTTTTGATTTACCCAATTTATCATGCATTGAACTTTAACCAGTATATCAGAGATTTATTAGACAGTATAGTAAAAGTAGAATAAAGCATCACACATAAGCAACACACATGAACACCAAGATATAAGGTGGAAACCCAATGTGGGTGAAAACCACCTGTTGTTGTCATCTATATCTTCTTTTAATATCAATAAGAAAATGTATTTACAATCTTGTACTGGTGTAGACTTATACTAGTACATAGGCTTGTACCTATAGAAGGTCACTACCTTCACTCGTTCTCTAGCTTCTACTAGAAGGGACCTACAACCCCCTAGCTCTTGTATTAGCCAATATGTTTACTAGTACGAAGGCGCCGACCTATAGAAGGCTACAACCTTCTCTCTTCATCCAGGGACCATGTTTCATAAATTTTTAGACTAGATCCATCAACAACATCATAATTGCAATTCAATTATTAAATACATCTGCATCAACCAATCAGTGAGACTCAATAATTACTTTCTGAATCAACCAAAACTGAATCAATCAATCACTTTGACAACCCATCACAATCAGTCTGATCATTCAAAATACTGTCACCAGAATACAGTAACCAAGACCCAAACCAGAACCCAGAACTTTGCAACAGCAAATAAAAACAACTAAAACATACTTTATAAGGCATACACTACTTCCATGTGTTGAAACTGCATGTATACGTGCTTTTCTCAAATCCAACCAGCGTATAGATCTGTAAATATTAATCCATAATTATGTAGTTATTCCATACTTTGGTTATACTCAGATCATAATATTTACAGAATAACACATGCGTCAGTATTCAGATCTAGACTATATATGATCAAACCACATAATGATAATTCATTTCAAGCCTTAAGATCCTGATCCATCATTAGATCTTATCCTTCATCAACCGCTAAGGTTCATCCTTGGTTGAAATCAAGCATAGCACCATAAGCCAATAACCTACATACTAGATCTCACACTTCATCTAATATTTGATACTTGTACACTTGGCCTAATGATCTTCTCCTCCTTTTATAGTTTTAGGCCTTTCTCAATACCATGGAACAAAACCACTTAGGACCAATACCTTAGACCAAATACCTAGGGTCAATACCTCAGACCAGATACCTTGGACCAATATCATGGATCAAAATACCATGGACCAAATACCTCAGACCAAAAACTTAGCTTTCCAAGGCATACGTGTTTTTCCTTCTATGAAAGTGTGTATGTATGTATACGCTACTTATGGTCAATGAACTTGCATGTATATGTAGCTTTCTCAAGGTGAACCTATGTATACCTCTCTTTCTTCATTATGTGTAGTCTGATATCTAATTCTTTGTTGTTAACCTGTTGTACTGTAATCTTTCATCTGAGTGAGTTTCCATCAAGGACAACACCTGTATCATAATTCTAACAGTGTGATGGGGGGCCAATTGCAGGATAGAGACTAATTGCAGGATATCACAATCACAATCATGAAGTGGTGAGGAGCATTGTTTTATACTTCATCTGATATGCACTAAAAGCAATAATGCGATGTAGGTCTCTGCGTATTGCGACAACATGTGCCTGGTGGGTTAGGGTCGATTATATCAAAACAAAGCCATGTGATATAATAAAAAGGGACTTTAACATGTTTTATGAATGTTTTGAAATATTTTAAAGGAAAATGGAACAACGGATAGAGTTTGGACTATTATTAAAGAATGGACTTCAGCTAGAGTTTCAATGTATAAACAAATGAAAATGTAGCTAAAGGGATATACAACAGGACTTTGGGATAACGATAGAGTTTTTGGAATTTGATTATAGAGTATGAGGTTTTCCAAGGAAAAATGGGTTTTGAGTTAGGATTTAAGGATTTTCTCAAGGAAAAAGGGGTTTTAGATGGAATGAGGGGATTTATTGATCCTATGACCTAATGATGACTTGACATGGAAAAAATGAGCATAATGATGACCATAATGACTATGGCACCCTTACAACAAGGAATGAATAACCATGATGATGTCCATTGACCATGAAGGTGAAAGGAGTAGTGATGCCCTAGCTAACCTAACTAGTGACTAAATTTTTTATTTGAAAATATAAAAATTTGACCTAATAACCCTATCAACAACTTTGAAAGAGTACATTTGATCACTGGTGACTAGCAGGACTAACAGACACTAACGATATGGAAAAACCCTAGTACAAGTTTTGTAGCCCTAGTTTAGGGCAGAAAACAAAGAGGATGAAATTCAATCTATTCCAAGTCACAAATAGGTCAAATTTTTGACCTATAATAGTAGCAACAAGGAGATCAAGTTTAGTCCTGAAGGCCACCATCTATCCTTGATTAGGCTGCAATATATTCTTGAGGAAGAATCTTATGAAAACTTAAGCCTATTCTGAGACACATCTTAAGGAAGTTTGTTTGGTTTTTTTGAGTTGTAATGAGGTAATTTGAGGCCTGAGTTAGGAGTGTTTTTTTATTTTTGAATAAGGCTTGTGTTAACGTATATTTGAGCATCCATTAAGGGTTGGTCAAAAGAAACTTGAAAGGTTGAAAGAAGTAACGAGTTGATAATAGAAGAAGAAGTTGTTAATGAAAGGATGTCTGATTTGAATGGGTCATTCAATAGCTTGACTTCTTATTTCTCATATTGGGATCATTTTTATCTATATATTGACTCTTACCAAATAAATTGTTCGAAGAGGTGTAAAATTATTCTTTCTGAATTTGAAATTTGCAAGGAGAATCTTGGAGGTTGTTGGTTTCACATATAATGAGGATCGGTTGATGGAGCAAGTTCTCTTGGAAAATTTTATGGAAGAAATTTGAATGTCATATTCCCTCTTTCATGGATACATCTTACTTTCATGGAGAATTCTTTATTGGATATTTGTACATGTGGCTCAACTTACAATATTTTGTCTTTGTTGACATGGTAGTTGGAGGACATTGTTTCTTTATAGTGCTAGTCAGTAAAGAGGTAGAATAAAATCCTTATGAAGGATGTCTTGGATCATTGATTTTGATACAATTTCTTGGACCAATATTGGTAGTTTGAGCGAGATGGAACATTTGATAACATGATGGAATAAGTTTGAAAAAAACTCTAGAAAGAAGAATAACAGGGCCAAGTTTAATCTTAGATGAGGGAGCTATAGAGAAAGGCTCTCTCATATAAAGCAATAAAATTCATATCACTTGTGCTAAAGTATGATATTTTCTGGGAAGAGATAGTAGACCTAATTTTGTAAATCCTAGGAAATGTTGAAGGTTATAGGGTTTGTGGATAAAACCCTAGAGCTAGACCTAGAGTGTTGAAAATAGATTAATCAATTGAATGAAGAAACTATAGCTCATATAATTTATGCAAGGAAGGAAAGGAAAGCAACATGATGAGGATGAGGATGATAATTTCTAGCTTGATGAGATTGCAGAATAATTTCAGTGATTTATGTAAGAAGTAAAGGATCAAGAGGAATATGATAATTCCCTACAATCCTCAGATCAAAAGATAAGTGCTTTATATATTTCTTCCTTAATTATTAATACTTCATTGGTCCACCTCTTGTATATGTATCTTTTTCTTGGTTATTATCGTTTCTACCATGACTTACTAATGAGGTCTACAGGTACACCATGAAGGATTCCAACACTCTAGTGATAGATGGAAGCATTGGGAAGAAAAAAATCAAAGTTTGTGGCAAGAGGAATCTCCCAAGATCGAGCATAAACTCAACTAGAGTGATTTGTGTTCAAGAGGGAGAATTTTCCCTAACACCTAGGACTATTCCAGATGACCGAAAGAGCTCCTAGTTCATAGGGATGAGGAAAGCCAACAAGTTTGAAGGATGCCATGATGGAGGAAATTGTGTTGATACCCGAAGGGAATCCAATGGTGACTTCCAAGTGGATCTACAAGATCAAGCATATGGTAGATGGCATCATAGAGAAGTGCAAAGTGATATTTGTGACAAGAGGGTACTCCCAAAAAGAGGGAGAGGACCCTGAGGAAATATTTTATCCAGTTGACATGTACACTTATTTTATAACCATTATTTCTATTTCTTATGTTATATATTGGACGTTATATCAGATGGATGTAAAGACCATTTTCCTCAATGGAGTGATTGAGGAAGAAGAAGTGTACATAGAGTCACTTCAAGGATTTGAGGTACATGAGACAGAATCTCATTTTTGTAGACTGGAGAAAGCTTTGTGCAGACCTCCAGCATGGTATTCTTGGATTGATGGATATCTTATGAGTCTTGGTTGCTCTTGTTATTATATGACTTGTTTCTGAAAAGAGAAGAGGGACTCACATGACAGAGGAAGTGGTAATGAAAAGAGGATTTTCTTTCATGATAGAGGGAGCAGTCAAGCCTTGCCTCATTGTTAGAGGGAGTTGATCTCTGAGTTTGATATGAAGGATCAAGATTTGATCCATTACTTCCTGTGTCAAGGGAAGTATATTATTGATATCCTTCAAATGATGTACTGCAAGATTGTCTGAATAGATGCTTAGAGATGGAAAGTCTCCAAGAGAATTATGCCATCTATGAGTGGACCATGAAATAGAGCAGATATGCTTCAATGTATAGGAAGTAGTAGTGGCATAGGAAGCACCTAGTCAAGGTGACTGAAAAGTATTTGTGATGATAGATCTAGTGAAGGAAGAAGGTTAGTTTATTGTTGTTTCAAGGCACGCAGCACAACATGTGTTAAGGTACCAGCATGGTAAAGTTGGATATGGATCGAGATGTCTCAAATGATGAAGTACATAGGCTAGGATATACATATTATGATATATCAAGGATTTTTGAAGATGGGAAGAGAAAATTACGATGCTTCAGTTTGTGTTTTGTAGGAAGAAAACATCTGTCGCACTCAACACTGTAGAGACTAAGTATATTATAGCTATTTTTGCGAGTTGTGAAGCAATATGGCTTCAAAATTTACTCACAAGATTGTTTGACCAAATGCTAGATATCACTTTGTTGACAAGTGGAAGCACATTAAGATCAAGTACCAAGACATGGTACAGAAGGGAGCAATGAGGCTCTAATACATTTTTACAAATGAGAAAGTTGTTTATATTCTCACAAAGACTTTTTCCCATGATGAAGTTTGTTTACTTCAAGGACAAGCTTGGAGTGGCTAAGAATGCTTCACTTAGTTAGAGGGAGTGTTTATGTTGTAGCATCAAGGGTATAAAATCTCCCAAGTCAATGGTATTGACCAGGGGCCATGTAATGTGGATAGGGAGAATGGGCCAAAGAGCATCAAGGCCCAGAGTGCTCCCCTGGCTAGAAGGTTCTAACAATATTGCCAAGAGGTACTTGGTTAGTGAGTAGAGTGAGTTCCTTTAGCATTGGGAAAGTGTTTTACCATTCAATTGGCATGCAAGAATAGTAATTGGCCCAGGGTTTCACCATTTGTTTGGTAAAAGGTATTGATGTTGCTCCAAGTGATGACTTGTTGAGATGGTGGCCTTGGACTAGTCTTGTTGACCCCAGTCATAAGGTTCTAACCATATCACCAAATGGTTTCGACTAGTGGGTGGCTAGACCCATTTGCAAAGGGGATTTGACTAGTATATGACTAGATCCTTTACATGATGTTGATGCAGGATTCTTTCCGCATGAAGTGGATGGATACATTAACATAGCAAGATCATTCAATATTTTCTTGGGAAGGAGATTTTTTTTTTAAAAGTGGGCATCTGAAGAAGTCAAGGTGAATACCTCCCTAGATAAGAGGGAGTGTTTATTTTTGGGTATCTTCATTTGGTATTCCACAGCTACTCAAATTCAAGGATTATTGGGAAAGTTATGTAGAACATACTCAATGGTTGATTTTTCACCTCGATTTCATGACCCAAATTGTTACAGAGTTTGGGTGGCTCATGGGTGATGTCAACCCCTTTCTTATCCCCCTCCTCTGTCCAATGTCTCTTATTCAACGCAAGGTGCATGCAGTGCAAGGTGGGTTTTATATGATGATATGGATCATGTTTGCACTAAATAACTCTAGTTTTTATCATTCCGCCTTCATTTGATGATTATTATCTATCCAAGGTTAATGCAATGTTAGTGGGGTTTCTTTACTCAATTCATGTGAATTTTGTGGAGCAACCTATTTTAGCTTGGATGAATTTTTCGTGGGCCTCTCAATTACATTTATGTTGGTAAGTTAGAGCATGACACTTGGAAATTTTTCTTTGTTTAGGTTTGGGTACAAGTATTTCAGAAGGTTAGTAGTTTGCCTCAAGGGAAGAAATTAATAAGTGGGGCGAGCATTAGTTTTTCATGGGAAAATTAGTAGGGGAGAATCCAAATATAAGGATATAATAGAATAGAGGAAGGGAGAGGAATAAGATCTCTTTTATCAAAGAAGTGTTACTTACCTAAGAAAAAAAGACAAAAAGATAATAATTAGAAGAGAAGAAAGGTTTTTAATGTGTTGAAATTGGGTAGAATTATTTAGGGAGGATGGAAGGAGAAGAAAGATAAGAGAGCATATAGAATATAATAAATAGAAAAGAAGAAAGGTTTTTAACATGTTGGAATTGGGTAGAATTATTGAGGGGGAAAATAATGAGAAGAAAGAGAACATAAAGAAGAGGAGCACAATTTTTAGCTTGAACTTGATGGGTAAAATTGTGGTGAAACTGAAGAGAAGAAGGTAAGCCATAATTCTTGGCTTTAAAAAGGAGCCACATGTAGTGATTTGGCACAAAAATGTACACCTAATGAAGACTGAGGCCATTGGGTAACTTTTGAGAAAAAGGATTTGGCCTCATTGTTGTTTTTATTTAATTGTTGTACTAGCAAGAACCCTTGGAGGCAACATGCAATGGAAATCCCATTTTTTAAGGTATTATAAAAAATAACACTTAGTGTTTTATTAATTGTGTGTGTGTGTGTGTGCATGCACATATGTATTGAATTGTGAGTGTATTATTAGTAAGGGTGATATTTTTTCAATTACCCTTGCACCAATGTCTTCCTCCTAAGTGTTGCTAATTATGCCTTTTTTCTCAAGGAATCCACAACCACATTGAGTTTCCCTAGTCTATACTCAATGATCATGTCAAACACAGCCAAAAAGTCCTATCAGTTTGCCTTCTTTGGCAATAACCTCAGTTGAATCATAAAGTAACTCACCCTAATGTTATCTATCTTGATCACAAAAAGCATGCCCATCAGATAATGCCTCCAAAATTGTAGACAATGTGTGACTGTGGTCATCTCTTTCTCATGCATGGGATACCTCCTCTCCTAAGACACCAATTTTCATCTACGAATCATCATGTGAACATAAGCAACAAGGAAATGACATATTTCCATGCTTTCAAATCATCATCCTTGTTTTGATGCCATCTCTCATGCCCCTAGAGACTTCACATGGTTTTAAGCACCCTGTGATCTCTAGTCATATGACACCTGGGTGTTTCTCACCAATGTCCAATCACTCCAAAAATACTACACCCAAACTACGCCTCATAATTCAACACTTGCTTTATTTTTCTTAGTTACGTTATTTGAAAAATGTCAAACTCAAGCTAAAACTAATTTCATCATTGTATTCATCATCATCAACATTTACAATAACGCGTAAATAGCATAATCCACAATGAACATGTATAAATATTTTACCATACATGTAAATGTACATTAAGAGTAAAAAGGGAGTGGTCGATGACCTTGCTTCAAATTTATTTATATAATAGCTACAAATTACATATCTTACAATGGTTCGGGTCAAAAATCCACTCAATTCCATTCTACTATTTACCCAAAAAATGTCAAAATCCACTCCTTGGGTTGTTGCCAACCAACCTCATAAACCAAAAGGGTTGTGTGCACCTACAAATCAAAAAATCTACACTAGTCCTTTGATTTTCCTCCCAAAAATTTTGTTGCAATATCGACCAACCATCTCAAGAGAAAAGAAACCCCTCTCTTGACTCCTTCATCTCCATGTTGCAGTATGACTTGTCCCGTTCACTCTGTGATCTAGTATACATTGTTCGGTTCATTGGTTGTTTTATTTCTTCCCATTT